>CAKAJE020000806.1:0-94903 GCA_916610135.2 Macropis europaea
GGCGTATGGGCTAAGCGGCATCTCAAAGCTCATGAAATGGCGAGCAAAATGCAGTATTAAACTTCTAGGGTATGGCAAACAGAGACCCGATTAGATCATTTCATATTATGATTAATTTAAGAATTCAGCAAAATTCTATCACATTTGTTCAATTTACGTCGCTCCTATTTCAGATAGCGTACTGGGCTAAGCCGCATCTCAAAGCGCATGAAATGGCGAGTAAAATGCACTATTAAACTTCTCGGGAAGGGCAAACAGAGACCCGATTAGATCATTTTATATTATGGTTAATTTAATCATTAAGCAAAATTCTATCACATTTGTTCAATTTACGTCGTTCCTATTTCAGATAGCGTACTGGGCTAGGCGGCATCTCAAAGCGCATGAAATAGCGAGTGAAATGCACTATTAAACTTCTAGGGTAGGGCGAACAGAGACCCGATTAGATCATTTTACATTAAGGTTAATATAAGAAGTCAGGGAAATTCTATCACATTTGTTCAATTTACGTCGCTCCTATTTCAGATAGCGTATTGGGCTAAGCGGCATCTCAAAGCGCATGAAATGGCGAGCAAAATCCACTATTAAACTTCTAGGGTATGGCAAACAGAGACCCGATTAGATCATTTTATATTTTGTTTAATTTAAGAATTCAGCAAAATTCTATCACATTTGTTCAATTTACGTCGCTCCTATTTCAGATAGCGTACTGGGCTAGGCGGCATCTCAAAGCGCATGAAATGGCGAGTCAAATGCACTATTAAACTTCTAGGCTAAGGCAAACAGAGACCCGATTAGATCATTTTATATTACGGTTAATATAAGAATCCAGCGAAATTCTATCACATTTGTTCAATTTACTTCGCTCCTATTTCAGATAGCGTATTGAGCTAAGCGGCATCTCAAAGCGCATGAAATGGCGAGCAAAATCCACTATTAAACTTCTAGGGTATGGCAAACAGAGACCCGATTAGATCATTTTATATTTTGTTTAATATAAGATTTCTGGGAAATTCTATCACATTTGTTCAATTTACGTCGCTCCTATTTCAGATAGCGTATTCGGCTAACCGGCATCTCAAAGCGCATGAAATGGCGAATAGGATGCACTATTAAACTTCTAGGCTAGGGCGAACAGAGTCCCGATCAGATCATTTTACATTATGGTTAATAAAAGAATTCAGCGAAATTCTATCACATTTGTTCAACTTACGTCGCTCCTATTTCAGATAGCGTATTGGGCTAAGCGGCATCTCAAAGCGCATGAAATGGCGAGTGAAATGCAGTATTAGACTTCTATGGTAGGGCGAACAGAGACCCGATTAGATCATTTTACATTAAGGTTAATATAAGTATTCACGGAAATTCTATCACATTTGTTCAATTTAGGTCGCTCCTATTTCAGGTAGCGTACTGGGCTAGGCGGCATCTTAAAGCGCGTGGAATGGCGAGTAAAATCCACTATTAAACTTCTAGCCTAGGGCGAACAGAGACCCGATTAGATCATTTTATATTACGGCTAATATAAGAATTCAGCGAAATTCGATCACATTTGTTCAATTTACGACGCTCCTATTTCAGATAGCGTATTGGGCTAAGCGGCATCTGAAAGCGCATGAAATGACGAGTGAAATGCACTATTAAACTTCTAAGGTAGGGCGAACAGAGACCCGATTAGAACATTTTACATTATGGTTAATATAAGAATTCAGGGAAATTCTATCACATTTGTTCAATTTACGTCGCTCCTATTTCAGATAGCGTATTGGGCTAAGCGGCATCTCAAAGCTCATGAAATGGCGAGCAAAATGCAGTATTAAACTTCTAGGGTATGGCAAACAGAGACCCGATTAGATCATTTCATATTATGATTAATTTAAGAATTCAGCAAAATTCTATCACATTTGTTCAATTTACGTCGCTCCTATTTCAGATAGCGTACTGGGCTAAGCCGCATCTCAAAGCGCATGAAATGGCGAGTAAAATGCACTATTAAACTTCTCGGGAAGGGCAAACAGAGACCCGATTAGATCATTTTATATTATGGTTAATTTAATCATTAAGCAAAATTCTATCACATTTGTTCAATTTACGTCGTTCCTATTTCAGATAGCGTACTGGGCTAGGCGGCATCTCAAAGCGCATGAAATAGCGAGTGAAATGCACTATTAAACTTCTAGGGTAGGGCGAACAGAGACCCGATTAGATCATTTTACATTAAGGTTAATATAAGAAGTCAGGGAAATTCTATCACATTTGTTCAATTTACGTCGCTCCTATTTCAGATAGCGTATTGGGCTAAGCGGCATCTCAAAGCGCATGAAATGGCGAGCAAAATCCACTATTAAACTTCTAGGGTATGGCAAACAGAGACCCGATTAGATCATTTTATATTTTGTTTAATATAAGATTTCTGGGAAATTCTATCACATTTGTTCAATTTACGTCGCTCCTATTTCAGATAGCGTATTCGGCTAACCGGCATCTCAAAGCGCATGAAATGGCGAATAGGATGCACTATTAAACTTCTAGGCTAGGGCGAACAGAGTCCCGATCAGATCATTTTACATTATGGTTAATGAAAGAATTCAGCGAAATTCTATCACATTTGTTCAACTTACGTCGCTCCTATTTCAGATAGCGTATTGGGCTAAGCGGCATCTCAAAGCGCATGAAATGGCGAGTGAAATGCAGTATTAGACTTCTATGGTAGGGCGAACAGAGACCCGATTAGATCATTTTACATTAAGGTTAATATAAGAATTCACGGAAATTCTATCACATTTGTTCAATTTAGGTCGCTCCTATTTCAGATAGCGTACTGGGCTAGGCGGCATCTTAAAGCGCGTGGAATGGCGAGTAAAATCCACTATTAAACTTCTAGCCTAGGGCGAACAGAGACCCGATTAGATCATTTTATATTACGGCTAATATAAGAATTCAGCGAAATTCTATCACATTTGTTCAATTTACGACGCTCCTATTTCAGATAGCGTATTGGGCTAAGCGGCATCTGAAAGCGCATGAAATGACGAGTGAAATGCACTATTAAACTTCTAGGGTAGGGCGAACAGAGACCCGATTAGAACATTTTACATTATGGTTAATATAAGAATTCAGGGAAATTCTATCACATTTGTTCAATTTACGTCGCTCCTATTTCAGATAGCGTATTGGGCTAAGCCGCATCTCAAAGCGCATGAAATGGCGAGTAAAATGCACTATTAAACTTCTCGGGAAGGGCAAACAGAGACCCGATTAGATCATTTTATATTATGGTTAATTTAATCATTAAGCAAAATTCTATCACATTTGTTCAATTTACGTCGTTCCTATTTCAGATAGCGTACTGGGCTAGGCGGCATCTCAAAGCGCATGAAATAGCGAGTGAAATGCACTATTAAACTTCTAGGGTAGGGCGAACAGAGACCCGATTAGATCATTTTACATTAAGGTTAATATAAGAAGTCAGGGAAATTCTATCACATTTGTTCAATTTACGACGCTCCTATTTCAGATAGCGTATTGGGCTAAGCGGCATCTCAAAGCGCATGAAATGGCGAGCAAAATCCACTATTAAACTTCTAGGGTATGGCAAACAGAGACCCGATTAGATCATTTTATATTATGGTTGATTTAAGAATTCAGCAAAATTCTATCACATTTGTTCAATTTACGTCGTTCCTATTTCAGATAGCGTACTGGGATAGGCGTCAACTTAAAGCGCGTGGAGTGGCGAGTAAAATGCACTGTGAAACTTCTATGATAGGGCAATAAGAGACCCGATTAGATCATTTTATAATTTGGTTAATATGAGGATTCAGCGAAATTCTATCACATTTGATCAATTTACGTCGCTCCTATTTCAGATAGCGTATTGGGCTAAGCGGAATCTCAAAGCGCATGAAATGAGGAGTGAAATGCACTATTAAACTTCTAGGGTAGGGCGAACAGAGACCCGATTAGATCATTTTACATTAAGGTTAATATAAGAATTCAGGGAAATTCCCTCACATTTGTTCAATTTACGTCTCTCCTATTTCAGATAGCGTATTGGGCTAAGCGGAATCTCAAAGCGCATGAAATGACGAGTGAAATGCAATATTAAACTTCTAGGGTAGGGCGAACAGAGACCCGATTAGATCATTTTACATTAAGGTTAATATAAGAATTCAGGGAAATTCTATCACATTTGTTCAATTTACGTCGCTCCTATTTCAGATAGCCTATTGGGCTAAGCGGTATCTCAAAGCGCATGACATGGCGAGCAAAATGCACTATTAAACTTCTCAGCTAGGGCAATCAGAGACCCGATTAGATCATTTTATATTTTGGTTAATATAAGAATTCAGCGAAATCCAATCACATTTGTTCAATTTACGTCGCTCCCATTCCATATAGCGGATTGGGCTAAGCGGCATCGCAACGCGCATGAAATTACGAGTGAAATGCACTATTAAACTTCTAGGATAGGGCAAACAGAGACCCGATTAGATCATTTTATATTTTGGTTAATATAAGAATTCAGGGAAATTCTATCACATTTGTTCAATTTACGTCGCTCCTATTTCAGATAGCGTACTGGGCTAGGCGGCATCTTAAAGCGCGTGGAATGGCGAGTAAAATCCACTATTAAACTTCTAGCCTAGGGCGAACAGAGACCCGATTAGATCATTTTATATTACGGCTAATATAAGAATTCAGCGAAATTCTATCACATTTGTTCAATTTACGACGCTCCTATTTCAGATAGCGTACTGGGCTAAGCCGCATCTCAAAGCGCATGAAATGGCGAGTAAAATGCACTATTAAACTTCTCGGGAAGGGCAAACAGAGACCCGATTAGATCATTTTATATTATGGTTAATTTAATCATTAAGCAAAATTCTATCACATTTGTTCAATTTACGTCGTTCCTATTTCAGATAGCGTACTGGGCTAGGCGGCATCTCAAAGCGCATGAAATAGCGAGTGAAATGCACTATTAAACTTCTAGGCTAGGGCGAACAGAGACCCGATTAGATCATTTTACATTAAGGTTAATATAAGAAGTCAGGGAAATTCTATCACATTTGTTCAATTTACGTCGCTCCTATTTCAGATAGCGTATTGGGCTAAGCGGCATCTCAAAGCGCATGAAATGGCGAGCAAAATCCACTATTAAACTTCTAGGGTATGGCAAACAGAGACCCGATTAGATCATTTTATATTATGGTTGATTTAAGAATTCAGCAAAATTCTATCACATTTGTTCAATTTACGTCGCTCCTATTTCAGATATCGTACTGGGCTAGGCGGCATCTTAAAGCGCGTGGAATGGCAAGTAAAATGCACTATTAAACTTCTAGGGTAGGGCGAACAGAGACCCGATTAGATCATTTTACATTTAGGTTAATATAAGAATTCAGGGAAATTCTATCACATTTGTTCAATTTTCGTCGCTCCTATTTCAGATAGCGTATAGGGCTAAGCGGCATCTCAAAGCGCATGAAATGGCGAGTAAAATGCACTATTAAACTTCTAGGTTAGTGCAAACAGAGACCCGATTAGATCATTTTATATTATGGTTTATTTAAGAATTCAGCAAAATTCTATCACATTTGTTCAATTTACGTCGCCCCTATTTCAGATAGCTTATTGGGCTAAGCGTCATTTCAAAGCGCATGAAATGACGAGTGAAATGCACTATTAAACTTCTAGGGTAAGGCAAACAGAGACCCGATTAGATCATTTTATATTACGGTTAATGTAAGAATTCAGCGTAATTCTATCACATTTGTTCAACTTACGTCGCTCCTATTTCAGATAGCGTATTGGGCTAAGCGGCATCTCAAAGCGCGTGAAATGGCGAGTAAAATGCATTATTAAACTTCTAGGGTAAGGCAAGCAGGGACCCGATTAGATCATTTTATGTTTTGGTTAATATAAGAATTCAGCGAAATTCTATCACATTTGTTCAATTTACTTCGCTCATATTTCAGATAGCGTATTGGGCTAAGCGGCATCTCAAAGCGCATGAAATGGCCAGTAAAATGCACTATTAAACTTCTAGGGTAAGTCAAAGAGAGACCCGATTAGATCATTTTATATTACGGTTAATATAAGAATACAGCGTAATTCTATCACATTTGTTCAACTTCTGTCGCTCCTATTTCAGATAGCGTACTGGGCTCGGCGGCATCTTAAAGCGCGTGGAATGGCGAGTAAAATGCACAACTAAACTTCTATGATAGGGCAATCAGAGACCCGATTTGATCATTTTATATTTTGTTTTATATAAGATTTCAGGGAAATTCTATCACATTTTTCAATTTACGTCGCTCCTATTTCAGATAGCGTATTGGGGTAAGCGGCATCTCAAAGCGCATGAAATCGCGAGTGAAATGCACTATTAAACTTCTAGGGTAAGGCAAACAGAGACCCGATTAGATCGTTTTACATTTTGGTTAATAAAAGAAATCAGCGAAATTCTATCACATTTGTTCAATTTACATCGCTCCTATTTCAGATAGCGTATTGGGCTAAGCGGCATCTCAAAGCGCATGCAATGGCGAGTAAAATGCACTATTAAACTTCTAGGCTAGGGCGAACAGAGACCCGATTAGATCATTTTACATTATGGTTAATAAAAGAATTCAGCGAAATTCTATCACATTTGTTCAACTTACGTCGCTCCTATTTCAGATAGCGTATTGGGCTAAGCGGCATCTCAAAGCGCATGAAATGGCGAGTAAAATGCACTATTAACCTTCTATGATAGGGCAATCGGAGGCCAGATTAGATCATTTTATACTTTGGTTAATATAAGAATTCAGCGAAATTCTATCACATTTGTTCAATTTACAGCGCTCCTATTTCAGATAGCGTATTGGACTAAGCGGCATCTCAAAGCGCATGAAATGACGAGTAAAATGAACTATTATACTTCTACGGTAGGGCAAACAGAGACCCGATTTGATCATTTTATATTATGGTTAATTTAAGAATTCAGCAAAATTCTATTACATTTGTTCAATTTACGTCGCTCCTATTTCAGATAGCGTACTGGGCTAGGCGGCATCTTAAAGCGCGTGGAATGGCGAGTAAAATGCACTATTAAACTTCTATGATAGGGCAATCAGAGACCCGATTAAATCATTTTATATTTTGGTTAATATAAGAATTTAGCGTAATTCTATCACATTTGTTCAACTTACGCCGATCCTATTTCAGATAGCGTACTGGGCTAGGCGGCATCTTAAAGCGCGTGGAATGGCGAGTAAAATGCACTATTAAACTTCTATGATAGGGCAATCAGAGACCCGATTAAATCATTTTATATTTTGGTTAATATAAGAATTCAGCGAAATTCTATCACATTTGTTCAACTTACGTCGCTCCTATTTCAGATAGCGTATTGGGCTAAGCGGCATCTCAAAGCGCATGAAATAGCGTGTAAAATGCACTATTAAACTTCCAGGTCAGGGCAAACAGAGACCCGATTAGATCATTTTAAATTATGGTTAATTTAAGAATTCAGCAAAATTCTATCACATTTGTTCAATTTACGTCGCTCCTATTTCAGATAGCGTATTGGGCTAAGCGGCATCTTAAAGCGCGTGGAATGGCGAGTAAAATGCACTATTAAACTTCTATGATAGGGCAATCAGAAACCCGATTAGATCATTTTCTATTTTGGTTAATATAAGGATTCAGCGAAATTCTATCACATTTGTTCAATTTACGTCGCTCCTATTTCAGAGAGCGTATTGGGCTAAGCGGCATCTCAAAGCGCATGAAATGACGGGTGAAATGCACTATTATACTTCTAGGGTACGGCGAACAGAGACCCGATTAGATCATTTTACATTAAGGTTAATATAAGAGTTCAGGGAAATCCTATCACATTTGTTCAATTTACGTCGCTCCTATTTCAGATAGCGTATTGGGCTAAGCGGAATCTCAAAGCGCATGAAATGGCGAGTAAAATGCCCTATTAAACTTCTAGGGTGGGCCAAACAGAGACCCGATTAGATCATTTTATATTATGGTTAATTTAAGAATTCAGCAAAATTCTATCACATTTGTTCAATTTAAAAAATGCACTATTAAACTTCTATGATAGGGCAATCAGAGACCCGAGTAGATCATTTTATATTATGGTTAATTTAAGAATTCAGTAAAATTCTATCACATTTGTTCAATTTACGTCGCTCCTATTTCAGATAGCGTACTGGGCTACGCGGCATCTTAAGGAGCGTGGAATGGCGAGTAAAATGCACTATTAAACTTCTAGGGTAGGGCGAACAGAGACCCGATTAGATCATTTTACATTATGGTTAATAAATGAATTCACTGAAATTCTATCACATTTGTTCAATTTACGTCGCTCCTATTTCAGATAGCGTATTGGGCTAGGCGGCATCTTAAAGCGCGTGGAAGGGCGAGTAAAATGCACTACTAAACTTCTATGATAGGGCAGCCAGAGACCCGATTAAATCATTTTATATTTTGTTTTATATAAGATTTCAGGGAAATTCTATCACATTTGTTCAATTCACGTCGCTCCTATTTCAGATAGCGTATTGGGCTAAGCGGCATCTCAAAGCGCATGAAATGGCAAATAAAATGCACTATTAAACTTCAAGGCTAGGGCGAACAGAGACCCGATTAGATCATTTTACATTTTGGTTAATAAAAGAATTCAGCGAAATTCTATCACATTTGTTCAATTTACTTCGCTCCTATTTCAGATAGCGTATTGAGCTAAGCGGCATCTCAAAGCGCATGAAATGGCGAGTAAAATGCACTATTAAACTTCTAGGTTAGTGAAAACAGAGACCCGATTATATCATTTTATATTACGGTTAACTTAAGAATTCAACAAAATTCTATCACATTTGTTCAATTTACGTCGCTCCTATTTCAGATAGCGCACTGGGCTACGCGGCATCTTAAACAGCGTGGAATGGCGAGTAAAATGCACTATTAAACTTCTATGATAGGGCAATCAGAGACCCGATTAGATCATTTTATATTATGGTTAATTTAAGAATTCAGCGTAATTCTATCACATTTGTTCAATTTACGTCGCTCATATTTCAGATAGCGTATTCGGCTGAGCGGCATCTCAAATCGCAGGAAATGGCGAGTAAAATGCACTATTAAACTTCTAGGGTAGGGCAAACAGAGACCCGATTAGATCATTTTATATTATGGTTAATTTAAGAATTCAGCAAAATTCTATCACATTTGTTCAATTTACGTCGCTCCTATTTCAGATAGCGCACTGGGCTACGCGGCATCTTAAACCTCGTGGAATGGCGAGTAAAATGCACTATTAAACTTCTATGATAGGGCAATCAGCGACCCGATTAGATCATTTTATATTATGGTTAATTTAAGAATTCAGCAAAATCCTATCACATTTGTTCAATTTACGTCGCTCCTATTTCAGATAGCATAGTCGGCTAAGCGGCATCTCAAAATGCATGAAATGTCGAGTAAAATGCACTATTAAACTTCTAGGTTAGGGCAAACAGAGACCCGATTAGATCATTTTATATTATGGTTAATTTAAGAATTCAGCGTAATTCTATCACATTTGTTCAATTTACGTCGCTCATATTCCAGATAGCGTATTCGGCTAAGCGGCATCTCAAAGCGCAAGAAATGGCGAGTAAAATGCACTATTAAACTTCTAGGGTAGGGCAAACAGAGACCCGATTAGATCATTTTATATTATGGTTAATATAAGAATTCAGCGAAATTCTATCACATTTGTTCAATTTACTTCGCTCCAATTTCAGATAGCGTATTGAGCTAAGCGGCATCTCAAAGCGCATGAAATGGCGAGTAAAATGCACTATTAAACTTCTAGGCAAGGGCGAACAGAGACCCGATTAGATCATTTTACATTATGGTTAATAAAAGAATTCTGCGAAATTCTATCACATTTGTTCAACTTACGTCGCTCCTATTTCAGATAGCGTATTGGGCTAAGCGGCATCTCAAAACGCATGAAATGGCGAGTAAAATGCACTATTAAACTTCTAGGTTAGGGCAAACAGAGACCCGATTAGATCATTTTATATTATGGTTAATTTAAGAATTCAGCGTAATTCTATCGCATTTGTTCAATTTACGTCGCTCATATTTCAGATAGCGTATTCGGCTAAGCGGCATCTCAAAGCGCATGAAATGGCCAGTAAAATGCACTATTAAACTTCTAGGGTAAGTCAAAGAGAGACCCGATTAGATCATTTTATATTACGGTTAATATAAGAATACAGCGTAATTCTATCACATTTGTTCAACTTCTGTCGCTCCTATTTCAGATAGCGTACTGGGCTCCGCGGCATCTTAAAGCGCGTGGAATGGCGAGTAAAATGCACAACTAAACTTCTATGATAGGGCAATCAGAGACCCGATTAGATCATTTTATATTTTGTTTTATATAAGATTTCAGGGAAATTCTATCACATTTTTCAATTTACGTCGCTCCTATTTCAGATAGCGTATTGGGGTAAGCGGCATCTCAAAGCGCATGAAATCGCGAGTGAAATGCACTATTAAACTTCTAGGGTAAGGCAAACAGAGACCCGATTAGATCGTTTTACATTTTGTTTAATAAAAGAAATCAGCGAAATTCTATCACATTTGTTCAATTTACATCGCTCCTATTTCAGATAGCGTATTGGGCTAAGCGGCATCTCAAAGCGCATGCAATGGCGAGTAAAATGCACTATTAAACTTCTAGGCTAGGGCGAACAGAGACCCGATTAGATCATTTTACATTATGGTTAATAAAAGAATTCAGCGAAATTCTATCACATTTGTTCAACTTACGTCGCTCCTATTTCAGTTAGCGTATTGGGCTAAGCGGCGTCTCAAAGCGCATGAAATGGCGAGTGAAATGCACTATTAAACTTCTAGGGTAAGGCAAACAGAGACCCGATTAGATCAATTTATATTACGGATAATATAAGAATTCAGCGTAATTCTATCACATTTGTTCAACTTACGTCGCTCCTATTTCAGATAGCGGACTGGGCTAGGCGGCATCTTAAAGCGCGTGGAAGGGCGAGTAAAATGCACTACTAAACTTCTATGATAGGGCAATCAGAGACCCGATTAGATCATTTTATATTTTGGTTAATATAAGAATTCAGCGAAATTCTATCACATTTGTTCAATTTACGTCGCTCCTATTTCAGATAGCGTACTGGGCTATGCGGCATCTCAAAGCGCGTGGAATGGCGAGTAAAATGCACTATTAAACTTCTATGATAGGGCAATCAGAGACCCGATTAGATCATTTTATATTATGATTAATTTAAGAATTCAGCGAAATTCTATCACATTTGTTCAATTTACTTCGCTCCTATTTCAGATAGCGTATGGGGCTAAGCGGCATCTCAAAGCGCATGAAATGGCGAGTACAATGCACTATTAAACTTCTAGGGTAGGGCAAACAGAGACCCGATTAGATCATTTTATATTACGGTTAATATAAGATTTCAGCGTAATTCTATCACATTTGTTCGACTTACGTCGCTCCTATTTCACATAGCGTACTCGGCTAGGCGGCATCTTAAAGCGCGTGGAAGGGCGAGTAAAATGCACTGATAAACTTCTATGTTAGGGCAATCAGAGACCCGATTAGATCGTTTTATATTATGGTTAATTTAAGAATACAGCAAAATTCTATCACATTTGTTCAATTTACGTCGCTCCTATTTCAGATAGCGTATTGGGCTAACCGGCATCTCAAAACGCATGAAATGGCGAGTAAAATGCACTATTAAACTTCTCGGTTAGGGCAAACAGAGACCCGATTAGATCATTTTATATTATGGTTAATTTAATAATTCAGCGTAATTCTATCGCATTTGTTCAATTTACGTCGCTCTTATTTCAGATAGCGTATTCGGCTAAGCGGCATCTCAAAGCGCAAGAAATGGCGAGTAAAATGCACTATTAAACTTCTAGGGTAGGGCAAACAGAGACCCGGTTAGATCATTTTATATTATGGTTAATATAAGAATTCAGCGAAATTCTATCACATTTGTTCAATTTACTTCGCTCCTATTTCAGATAGCGTATTGAGCTAAGCGGCATCTCAAAGCGCGCGAAACGGCGAGTAAAATGCACTATTAAACTTCTAGGGTAAGGCAAACAGAGACCCGATTAGATCGTTTTACATTTTGGTTAATAAAAGAAATCAGCGAAATTCTATCACATTTGTTCAACTTACGTCGCTCCTATTTCAGATAGCGTATTGGGCTAAGCGGCATCTCAAAGCGCATGAAATGGCGAGTAAAATGCACTATTAAACTTCTAGGGTAAGGCAAGCAGAGACCCGATTAGATCATTTTATGTTTTGGTTAATATAAGAATTCAGCGAAATTCTATCACATTTGTTCAATTTACTTCGCTCCTATTTCAGATAGCGTATTGAGCTAAGCGGCATCTCAAAGCGCATGAAATGGCGAGTAAAATGCACTATTAAACTTCTAGGGTAAGGCAAACAGAGACCCGATTAGATCAATTTATATTACGGTTAATATAAGAATTCAGCGTAATTCTATCACATTTGTTCAACTTACGTCGCTCCTATTTCAGATAGCGGACTGGGCTAGGCGGCATCTTAAAGCGCGTGGAAGGGCGAGTAAAATGCACTACTAAACTTCTATGGTAGGGCAATCAGAGACCCGATTAGATCATTTTATATTTTGGTTAATATAAGAATTCAGCGAAATTCTATCACATTTGTTCAATTTACGTCGCTCCTATTTCAGATAGCGTACTGGGCTATGCGGCAGCTCAAAGTGCGTGGAATGGCGAGTAAAATGCACTATTAAACTTCTATGATAGGGCAATCAGAGACCCGATTAGATCATTTTATATTATGATTAATGTAAGAATTCAGCGAAATTCTATCACATTTGTTCAGTTTACTTCGCTCCTATTTCAGATAGCGTATGGGGCTAAGCGGCACCTCAAAGCGCATGAAATGGCGAGTACAATGCACTATTAAACTTCTAGGGTAGGGCAAACAGAGACCCGATTAGATCATTTTATATTACGGTTAATATAAGAATTCAGCGTAATTCTATCACATTTGTTCGACCTACGTCGCTCCTATTTCACATAGCGTACTGGGCTAGGCGGCATCTTAAAGCGCGTGGAAGGGCGAGTAAAATGCACTGATAAACTTCTATGTTAGGGCAATCAGAGACCCGATTAGATCGTTTTATATTATGGTTAATTTAAGAATACAGCAAAATTCTATCACATTTGTTCAATTTACGTCGCTCCTATTTCAGATAGCGTATTGGGCTAAGCGGCATCTCAAAGCGAATGAAATGGCGAGTAAAATGCACTATTAAACTTCTAGGGTAGGGCAAACAGAGACCCGATTAGTTCATCCTATATTATGGTTAATTTAAGAATTCAGCAAAATTCTATCACATTTGTTCAATTTACGTCGCTCCTATTTCAGATAGCGTATTGGGCTAAGCGGCATCTCAAAGCGCATGAAATGGCGAGTAAAATGCACTATTAAACTTCTATGTTAGGGCAAACAGAGACCCGATTAGATCATTTTATATTATGGTTAATTTAAGAATTCAGCAAAATTCTATTACATTTGTTCAATTTACGTCGCTCCTATTTCAGATAGTGCACTGGGCTACGCGGCATCATAAACCGCGTGGAATGGCGAGTAAAATGCACTATTAAACTTCTATGATAGGGCAATCAGAGACCCGATTAGATCATTTTATATTATGGTTAATATAAGAATTCAGCGAAATTCTATCACATTTGTTCAATTTACGTCGCTCCTATTTCAGATAGCGTACTGGGCTCTGCGGCATCTCAAAGCGCATGCAATGGCGAATAAAATGCACTATTAAACTTCTACGCTAGGGCGAACAGAGACCCGATGAGATCATTTTACATTTTGGTTAATATAAGAATTCAGCGAAATTCTATCACATTTGTTCAGTTTACGTCGCTCATATTTCAGATAGCGTATTGGGCTAAGCGGCATCTCAAAACGCATGAAATGGCCAGTAAAATGCACTATTAAACTTCTAGGGTAAGGCAAACAGAGACCCGATTAGATCATTTTATATTACGGTTAATATAAGAATACAGCGTAATTCTATCACATTTGTTCAACTAACGTCGCTCCTATTTCAGATAGCGTACTGGGCTCGGCGGCATCTTAAAGCGCGTGGAATGGCGAGTAAAATGCACTACTAAACTTCTATGATAGGGCAATCAGAGACCCGATTAGATCATTTTATATTTTCTTTTATATAAGATTTCAGGGAAATTCTATCACATTTGTTCAATTTACGTCGCTCCTATTTCAGATAGCGTATTGGGCTAGGCGGCATCTTAAAGCGCGTGGAAGGGCGAGTAAAATGCACTACTAAACTTCTATGATAGGGCAGTCAGAGACCCGATTAGATCATTTTATATTTTGTTTTATATAAGATTTCAGGGAAATTCTATCACATTTGTTCAATTTACGTCGCTCCTATTTCAGATAGCGTATTGGGCTAAGCGGCATCTCAAAGCGCATGAAATGGCCAGTAAAATGCACTATTAAACTTCTATGTTAGGGCAAACAGAGACCCGATTAGATCATTTTATATTATGGTTAATTTAAGAATTCAGCAAAATTTTATTACATTTGTTCAATTTACGTCGCTCCTATTTCAGATAGCGCACTGGGCTACGCGGCATCATAAACCGCGTGGAATGGCGAGTAAAATGCACTATTAAACTTCTATGATAGGGCAATCAGAGACCAGATTAGATCATTTTATATTATGGTTAATATAAGAATTCAGCGAAATTCTATCACATTTGTTCAGTTTACGTCGCTCATATTTCAGATAGCGTATTGGGCTAAGCGGCATCTCAAAACGCATGAAATGGCCAGTAAAATGCACTATTAAACTTCTAGGGTAAGGCAAACAGAGACCCGATTAGATCATTTTATATTACGGTTAATATAAGAATACAGCGTAATTCTATCACATTTGTTCAACTAACGTCGCTCCTATTTCAGATAGCGTACTGGGCTCGGCGGCATCGTAAAGCGCGTGGAATGGCGAGTAAAATGCACTACTAAACTTCTATGATTGGGCAATCAGAGACCCGATTAGATCATTTTATATTTTCTTTTATATAAGATTTCAGGGAAATTCTATCACATTTGTTCAATTTACGTCGCTCCTATTTCAGATAGCGTATTGGGCTAGGCGGCATCTTAAAGCGCGTGGAAGGGCGAGTAAAATGCACTACTAAACTTCTATGATAGGGAAGTCAGAGACCCGATTAGATCATTTTATATTTTGTTTTATATAAGATTTCAGGGAAATTCTATCACATTTGTTCAATTTACGTCCCTCCTATTTCAGATAGCGTATTGGGCTAAGCGGCATCTCAAAGCGCATGAAATGGCAAATCAAATGCACTATTAAACTTCTAGGCTAGGGCGAACAGAGACCCGATTAGAATCATTTTGTATTATGGTTAATTTAAGAATTCAGCAAAATTCTATCACATTTGTTCAATTTACGTCGCTCCTATTTCAGATAGCGCACTGGGCTACGCGGCATCTTAAACCGCGTGGAATGGCGAGTAAAATGCACTATTAAACTTCTATGATAGGGCAATCAGCGACCCGATTAGATCATTTTATATTATGGTTAATATAAGAAGTCAGGGAAATTCTATCACATTTGTTCAATTTACGACGCTCCTATTTCAGATAGCGTACTGGGCTAAGCCGCATCTCAAAGCGCATGAAATGGCGAGTAAAATGCACTATTAAACTTCTCGGGAAGGGCAAACAGAGACCCGATTAGATCATTTTATATTATGGTTAATTTAATCATTAAGCAAAATTCTATCACATTTGTTCAATTTACGTCGTTCCTATTTCAGATAGCGTACTGGGCTAGGCGGCATCTCAAAGCGCATGAAATAGCGAGTGAAATGCACTATTAAACTTCTAGGGTAGGGCGAACAGAGACCCGATTAGATCATTTTACATTAAGGTTAATATAAGAAGTCAGGGAAATTCTATCACATTTGTTCAATTTACGTCGCTCCTATTTCAGATAGCGTATTGGGCTAAGCGGCATCTCAAAGCGCATGAAATGGCGAGTAAAAATGCACTATTAAACTTCTAGGGTATGGCAAACAGAGACCCGATTAGATCATTTTATATTATGGTTGATTTAAGAATTCAGCAAAATTCTATCACATTTGTTCAATTTACGTCGTTCCTATTTCAGATAGCGTACTGGGATAGGCGTCAACTTAAAGCGCGTGGAGTGGCGAGTAAAATGCACTGTGAAACTTCTATGATAGGGCAATAAGAGACCCGATTGGATCATTTTATAATTTGGTTAATATGAGGATTCAGCGAAATTCTATCACATTTGATCAATTTACGTCGCTCCTATTTCAGATAGCGTATTGGGCTAAGCGGAATCTCAAAGCGCATGAAATGAGGAGTGAAATGCACTATTAAACTTCTAGGGTAGGGCGAACAGAGACCCGATTAGATCATTTTACATTAAGGTTAATATAAGAATTCAGGGAAATTCCCTCACATTTGTTCAATTTACGTCTCTCCTATTTCAGATAGCGTATTGGGCTAAGCGGAATCTCAAAGCGCATGAAATGACGAGTGAAATGCAATATTAAACTTCTAGGGTAGGGCGAACAGAGACCCGATTAGATCATTTTACATTAAGGTTAATATAAGAATTCAGGGAAATTCTATCACATTTGTTCAATTTACGTCGCTCCTATTTCAGATAGCCTATTGGGCTAAGCGGTATCTCAAAGCGCATGACATGGCGAGCAAAATGCACTATTAAACTTCTCAGCTAGGGCAATCAGAGACCCGATTAGATCATTTTATATTTTGGTTAATATAAGAATTCAGCGAAATCCAATCACATTTGTTCAATTTACGTCGCTCCCATTCCATATAGCGGATTGGGCTAAGCGGCATCTCAACGCGCATGAAATTACGAGTGAAATGCACTATTAAACTTCTAGGATAGGGCAAACAGAGACCCGATTAGATCATTTTATATTTTGGTTAATATAAGAATTCAGGGAAATTCTATCACATTTGTTCAATTTACGTCGCTCCTATTTCAGATAGCGTACTGGGCTAGGCGGCATCTTAAAGCTCGTGGAATGGCGAGTAAAATCCACTATTAAACTTCTAGCCTAGGGCGAACAGAGACCCGATTAGATCATTTTATATTACGGCTAATATAAGAATTCAGCGAAATTCTATCACATTTGTTCAATTTACGACGCTCCTATTTCAGATAGCGTACTGGGCTAAGCCGCATCTCAAAGCGCATGAAATGGCGAGTAAAATGCACTATTAAACTTCTCGGGAAGGGCAAACAGAGACCCGATTAGATCATTTTATATTATGGTTAATTTAATCACTAAGCAAAATTCTATCACATTTGTTGAATTTACGTCGTTCCTATTTCAGATAGCGTACTGGGCTAGGCGGCATCTCAAAGCGCATGAAATAGCGAGTGAAATGCACTATTAAACTTCTAGGCTAGGGCGAACAGAGACCCGATTAGATCATTTTACATTAAGGTTAATATAAGAAGTCAGGGAAATTCTATCACATTTGTTCAATTTACGTCGCTCCTATTTCAGATAGCGTATTGGGCTAAGCGGCATCTCAAAGCGCATGAAATGGCGAGCAAAATCCACTATTAAACTTCTAGGGTATGGCAAACAGAGACCCGATTAGATCATTTTATATTATGGTTGATTTAAGAATTCAGCAAAATTCTATCACATTTGTTCTATTTACGTCGTTCCTATTTCAGATAGCGTACTGGGCTAGGCGTCAACTTAAAGCGCGTGGAGTGGCGAGTAAAATGCACTGTGAAACTTCTATGATAGGGCAATAAGAGACCCGATTAGATCATTTTATAATTTGGTTAATATGAGAATTCAGCGAAATTCTATCACATTTGATCAATTTACGTCGCTCCTATTTCAGATAGCGTATTGGGC
Source organism: Macropis europaea (assembly GCA_916610135.2). NCBI lineage: Eukaryota > Metazoa > Arthropoda > Insecta > Hymenoptera > Melittidae > Macropis > Macropis europaea. The sequence goes on from CAKAJE020000806.1 coordinate 18,076, forward strand.
TAAGCGGAATCTCAAAGCGCATGAAATGAGGAGTGAAATGCACTATTAAACTTCTAGGGTAGGGCGAACAGAGACCCGATTAGATCATTTTACATTAAGGTTAATATAAGAATTCAGGGAAATTCCCTCACATTTGTTCAATTTACGTCTCTCCTATTTCAGATAGCGTATTGGGCTAAGCGGAATCTCAAAGCGCATGAAATGACGAGTGAAATGCAATATTAAACTTCTAGGGTAGGGCGAACAGAGACCCGATTAGATCATTTTACATTAAGGTTAATATAAGAATTCAGGGAAATTCTATCACATTTGTTCAATTTACTTCGCTCCTATTTCAGATAGCGTATTGAGCTAAGCGGCATCTCAAAGCGCGCGAAATGGCGAGTAAAATGCACTATTAAACTTCTAGGGTAAGGCAAACAGAGACCCGATTAGATCGTTTTACATTTTGGTTAATAAAAGAAATCAGCGAAATTCTATCACATTTGTTCAATTTACGTCTCTCCTATTTCAGATAGCCTATTGGGCTAAGCGGCATCTCAAAGCGCATGACATGGCGAGCAAAATGCACTATTAAACTTCTCAGCTAGGGCAATCAGAGACCCGATTAGATCATTTTATATTTTGGTTAATATAAGAATTCAGCGAAATCCAATCACATTTGTTCAATTTACGTCGCTCCTATTCCATATAGCGGATTGGGCTAAGCGGCATCTCAACGCGCATGAAATTACGAGTGAAATGCACTATTAAACTTCTAGGATGGGGCAAACAGAGACCCGATTAGATCTTTTTATATTTTGGTTAATATAAGAATTCTGCGAAATTCTATCACATTTATTCAATTTACGTCGCACCTATTTCAGATAGCGTATTGGGCTAAGCGGCATCTCAAAGCGCATGAAATGTCGAATAAAATGCACTATTAAACTTCTAGGCTAGGGCGAACAGTGACCCGATTAGATCATTTTATATTATGGTTAATTTAAGAATTCAGCAAAATTCTATCACATTTGTTCAATTTACGTCGCTCCTATTTCAGATATCGTACTGGGCTAGGCGGCATCTTAAAGCGCGTGGAATGGCAAGTAAAATGCACTATTAAACTTCTATGATAGGGCAATCAGAGACCCGATTAGATCATTTTATATTTTGGTTAATATAAGAATTCAGCGAAATTCTATCGCATTTGTTCAATTTACGACGCTCCTATTTCAGATAGCGTATTGGGCTAAGCGGCATCTCAAAGCGCATGAAATGGCGAGCAAAATCCACTATTAAACTTCTAGGGTATGGCAAACAGAGACCCGATTAGATCATTTTATATTATGGTTGATTTAAGAATTCAGCAAAATTCTATCACATTTGTTCAATTTACGTCGTTCCTATTTCAGATAGCGTACTGGGCTAGGCGGCAACTTAAAGCGCGTGGAATGGCGAGTAAAATGCACTGTGAAACTTCTATGATAGGGCAATAGGAGACCCGATTAGATCATTTTATAATTTGGTTAATATGAGAATTCAGCGAAATTCTATCACATTTGTTCAATTTACGTCGCTCCTATTTCAGATAGCGTACTGGGCTAGGCGGCATCATAAAGCGCGTGGAAGGGCGAGTAAAATGCACTATTAAACTTCTAGGGTAGGGCGAACAGAGACCCGATTAGATCATTTTACATTTAGGTTAATATAAGAATTCAGGGAAATTCTATCACATTTGTTCAATTTTCGTCGCTCCTATTTCAGATAGCGTATAGGGCTAAGCGGCATCTCAAAGCGCATGAAATGGCCAGTAAAATGCACTATTAAACTTCTAGGGTAAGTCAAAGAGAGACCCGATTAGATCACTTTATATTACGGTTAATATAAGAATACAGCGTAATTCTATCACATTTGTTCAACTTCTGTCGCTCCTATTTCAGATAGCGTACTGGGCTCGGCGGCATCTTAAAGCGCGTGGAATGGCGAGTAAAATGCACAACTAAACTTCTATGATAGGGCAATCAGAGACCCGATTTGATCATTTTATATTTTGTTTTATATAAGATTTCAGGGAAATTCTATCACATTTTTCAATTTACGTCGCTCCTATTTCAGATAGCGTATTGGGGTAAGCGGCATCTCAAAGCGCATGAAATCGCGAGTGAAATGCACTATTAAACTTCTAGGGTAAGGCAAACAGAGACCCGATTAGATCGTTTTACATTTTGGTTAATAAAAGAAATCAGCGAAATTCTATCACATTTGTTCAATTTACATCGCTCCTATTTCAGATAGCGTATTGGGCTAAGCGGCATCTCAAAGCGCATGCAATGGCGAGTAAAATGCACTATTAAACTTCTAGGCTAGGGCGAACAGAGACCCGATTAGATCATTTTACATTATGGTTAATAAAAGAATTCAGCGAAATTCTATCACATTTGTTCAACTTACGTCGCTCCTATTTCAGATAACGTATTGGGCTAAGCGGCATCTCAAAGCGCATGAAATGGCGAGTAAAATGCACTATTAACCTTCTATGATAGGGCAATCGGAGGCCAGATTAGATCATTTTATACTTTGGTTAATATAAGAATTCAGCGAAATTCTATCACATTTGTTCAATTTACAGCGCTCCTATTTCAGATAGCGTATTGGACTAAGCGGCATCTCAAAGCGCATGAAATGACGAGTAAAATGAACTATTATACTTCTACGGTAGGGCAAACAGAGACCCGATTTGATCATTTTATATTATGGTTAATTTAAGAATTCAGCAAAATTCTATTACATTTGTTCAATTTACGTCGCTCCTATTTCAGATAGCGTACTGGGCTAGGCGGCATCTTAAAGCGCGTGGAATGGCGAGTAAAATGCACTATTAAACTTCTATGATCGGGCAATCAGAGACCCGATTAAATCATTTTATATTTTGGTTAATATAAGAATTTAGCGTAATTCTATCACATTTGTTCAACTTACGCCGATCCTATTTCAGATAGCGTACTGGGCTAGGCGGCATCTTAAAGCGCGTGGAATGGCGAGTAAAATGCACTATTAAACTTCTATGATAGGGCAATCAGAGACCCGATTAAATCATTTTATATTTTGGTTAATATAAGAATTCAGCGAAATTCTATCACATTTGTTCAACTTACGTCGCTCCTATTTCAGATAGCGTATTGGGCTAAGCGGCATCTCAAAGCGCATGAAATGGCGTGTAAAATGCACTATTAAACTTCCAGGTCAGGGCAAACAGAGACCCGATTAGATCATTTTAAATTATGGTAATTTAAGAATTCAGCAAAATTCTATCACATTTGTTCAATTTACGTCGCTCCTATTTCAGATAGCGTATTGGGCTAAGCGGCATCTTAAAGCGCGTGGAATGGCGAGTAAAATGCACTATTAAACTTCTATGATAGGGCAATCAGAAACCCGATTAGATCATTTTCTATTTTGGTTAATATAAGGATTCAGCGAAATTCTATCACATTTGTTCAATTTACGTCGCTCCTATTTCAGATAGCGTATTGGGCTAAGCGGCATCTCAAAGCGCATGAAATGACGGGTGAAATGCACTATTATACTTCTAGGGTACGGCGAACAGAGACCCGATTAGATCATTTTACATTAAGGTTAATATAAGAGTTCAGGGAAATCCTATCACATTTGTTCAATTTACGTCGCTCCTATTTCAGATAGCGTATTGGGCTAAGCGGAATCTCAAAGCGCATGAAATGGCGAGTAAAATGCCCTATTAAACTTCTAGGGTGGGCCAAACAGAGACCCGATTAGATCATTTTATATTATGGTTAATTTAAGAATTCAGCAAAATTCTATCACATTTGTTCAATTTACGTCGCTCCTATTTCAGATAGCGTACTGGGCTAGGCGGCATCTTAAAGCGCGTGGAATGGCGAGCAAACTGCACTATTAAACTTCTATGATAGGGCAATCAGAGACCCGAGTAGATCATTTTATATTATGGTTAATTTAAGAATTCAGTAAAATTCTATCACATTTGTTCAATTTACGTCGCTCCTATTTCAGATAGCGTACTGGGCTACGCGGCATCTTAAGGAGCGTGGAATGGCGAGTAAAATGCACTATTAAACTTCTAGGGTAGGGCGAACAGAGACCCGATTAGATCATTTTACATTAAGGTTAATATAAGAATTCAGCGAAGTTCTATCAGATTTGTTCAATTTACGTCGCTCCTATTTCAGATAGCGTATTGGGCTAAGCGGCATCTCAAAGCGCATGAAATGGCGAGTAAAATGCACTATTAAACTTCTAGGGCAGGGCAAACAGAGACCCGATTAGATCATTTTATATTATGGTTAATTTAAGAATTCAGCAAAATTCTATCACATTTGTTCAATTTACGTCGCTCCTGTTTCAGATAGCGTACTGGGCTACGCGGCATCTTAAGGAGCGTTGAATGGCGAGTAAAATGCACTATTAAACTTCTAGGGAAGGCCAACAGAGACCCGATTAGATCATTTTACATTAAGGTTAATATAAGAATTCAGCGAAATTCTATCACATTTGTTTAATTTACGTCGCTCATATTTCAGATAGCGTATTGGGCTAAGCGGCATCTCAAAGCGCAAGAAATGGCGAGTAAAACGCAATATTAACCTTCTATGATAGGGCAATCAGAGAACCGATTACATCATTTTATATTTTGGTTAATATAAGAATTCTGCGAAATACTACTACATTTGTTCAATTTACGTCCCTCCTATTTCAGATAGCTTATTGGGCTAAGCGGCATCTCAAAGCGCATGAAATGACGAGTGAAGTGCACTATTAAACTTCTAGGGTAGGGCGAACAAAGACCCGATTAGATCATTTTACATTAAGGTGAATATAAGAATTCAGCGAAGTTCTATCACATTTGTTCAATTTACGTCGCTCCTATTTCAGATAGCGTATTGGGCTAAGCGGCATCTCAAAGCACATGAAATGGCGAGTAAAATGCACTATTAAACTTCTAGGGTAGGGCAAACAGAGACCCGATTAGATCATTTTATATTATGGTTAATTTAAGAATTCAGCGAAATTCTATCACATTTGTTCAACTTCTGTCGCTCCTATTTCAGATAGCGTACTGGGCTCGGCGGCATCTTAAAGCGCGTGGAATGGCGAGTAAAATGCACAATTAAACTTCTATGATAGGGCAATCAGAGACCCGATTAGATCATTTTATATTTTGTTTTATATAAGATTTCAGGGAAATTCTATCACATTTGTTCAATTACGTCGCTCCTATTTCAGATAGCGTATTGGGCTAAGCGGCATCTCAAAGCGCACGAAATCGCGAGTGAAATGCACTATTAAACTTCTAGGGTAAGGCAAATAGAGACCCGATTAGATCGTTTTACATTTTGGTTAATAAAAGAAATCAGCGAAATTCTATCACATTTGTTCAATTTACATCGCTCCTATTTCAGATAGCGTATTGGGCTAAGCGGCATCTCAAAGCGCATGAAATGGCGAATAACATGCACTATTAAACTTCTACGCTAGGGCGAACAGAGACCCGATGAGATCATTTTACATTATGGCTAATAAGAGAATTCAGCGAAATTCTATCACATTTGTTCAATTTACGTCGCTCATATTTCAGATTGCGTATTGGGCTAAGCGGCATCACAAAGCGCATGAAATGGCGAGTGAAATGCACTATTAAACTTCTAGGGTAGGGCAAACAGAGACCCGATTAGATCATTTTATATTATGGTTAATTTAAGAATTCAGCAAAATTCTATCACATTTGTTCAATTTACTTCGCTCCTATTTCAGATAGCGTATGAGGCTAAGCGGCATCTCAAAGCGAATGAAATGGCGAGTAAAATGCACTATTAAACTTCTAGGGTAGGGCAAACAGAGACCCGATTAGATCATTTTATATTATGGTTAATTTAAGAATTCAGCAAAATTCTATCACATTTGTTCAATTTACGTCGCTCCTATTTCAGATAGCGTATTGGGCTAAGCGGCATCTCAAAGCGCATGAAATGGCGAGTAAAATGCACTATTAAACTTCTATGTTAGGGCAAACAGAGACCCGATTAGATCATTTTATATTATGGTTAATTTAAGAATTCAGCAAAATTCTATCACATTTGTTCAGTTTACGTCGCTCCTATGTCAGATAGCGTACTGGGCTCTGCGGCATCTCAAAGCGCATGCAATGGCGAATAAAATGCACTATTAAACTTCTACGCTAGCGCGAAAAAATGCACTATTAAACTTCTACGCTAGCGCGAACAGAGACCCGATGAGATCATTTACATTTGGTTAATATAAGAATTCAGCGAAATTCTATCACATTTGTTCAGTTTACGTCGCTCATATTTCAGATAGCGTATTGGGCTAAGCGGCATCTCAAAACGCATGAAATGGCCAGTAAAATGCACTATTAAACTTCTAGGGTAAGGCAAACAGAGACCCGATTAGATCATTTTATATTACGGTTAATATAAGAATACAGCGTAATTCTATCACATTTGTTCAACTAACGTCGCTCCTATTTCAGATAGCGTACTGGGCTCGGCGGCATCTTAAAGCGCGTGGAATGGCGAGGAAAATGCACTACTAACTTCTATGATAGGGCAATCAGAGACCCGATTAGATCATTTTACATTTTGTTTAATATAAGATTTCAGGGAAATTCTATCACATTTGTTCAATTTACGTCGCTCCTATTTCAGATAGCGTATTGGGCTAGGCGGCATCTTAAAGCGCGTGGAAGGGCGAGTAAAATGCACTACTAAACTTCTATGATAGGGCAATCAGAGACCCGATTAGATCATTTTATATTGTGTTTTATATAAGATTTCAGGGAAATTCTATCACATTTGTTCAATTTACGTCGCTCCTATTTCAGATAGCGTATTGGGCTAAGCGGCATCTCAAAGCGCATGAAATGGCAAATAAAATGCACTATTAAACTTCTAGGCTAGGGCGAACAGAGACCCGATTAGATCATTTTGTATTATGGTTAATTTAAGAATTCAGCAAAATTCTATCACATTTGTTCAATTTACGTCGCTCCTATTTCAGATAGCGCACTGGGCTACGCGGCATCTTAAACCGCGTGGAACGGCGAGTAAAATGCACTATTAAACTTCTATGATAGGGCAATCAGCGACCCGATTAGATCATTTTATGTTTTGTTTAATATAAGAATCAGCGAAATTCTATCACATTTGTTCAATTTACTTCGCTCATATTTCAGATAGCGTATTGGGCTAAGCGGCATCTCAAAGCGCATGAAATGGCCAGTAAAATGCACTATTAAACTTCTAGGGTAGTCAAAGAGAGACCCGATTAGATCATTTTATATTACGGTTAATATAAGAATACAGCGTAATTCTATCACATTTGTTCAACTTCTGTCGCTCCTATTTCAGATAGCGTACTGGGCTCGGCGGCATCTTAAAGCGCGTGGAATGGCGAGTAAAATGCACAACTAAACTTCTATGATAGGGCAATCAGAGACCCGATTAGATCATTTTATAGTTTGTTTTATATAAGATTTCAGGGAAATTCTATCACATTTGTTCAATTTACGTCGCTCCTAGTTCAGATAGCGTATTGGGCTAAGCGGCATCTCAAAGCGCATGAAATCGCGAGTGAAATGCACTATTACAACTTCTAGGGTAAGGCAAACAGAGACCCGATTAGATCGTTTTACATTTTGGTTAATAAAAGAAATCAGCGAAATTATATCACATTTGTCAATTTACATCGCTCCTATTTCAGATAGCGTATTGGGCTAAGCGGCATCTCAAAGCGCATGAAATGGCGAATAAAATGCACTATTAAACTTCTACGCTAGGGCGAACAGAGACCCGATGAGATCATTTTACATTATGGCTAATAAAAGAATTCAGCGAAATTCTATCACATTTGTTCAATTTACGTCGCTCCTATTTCAGATAGCGGACTGGGCTAGGCGGCATCTTAAAGCGCGTGGAAGGGCGAGTAAAATGCACTACTAAACTTCTATGGTAGGGCAATCAGAGACCCGATTAGATCATTTTATATTATGGTTAATTAAGAATTCAGCAAAATTCTATCACATTTGTTCAATTTACGTCGCTCCTATTTATTATTGGGCTAAGCGGCATCTCAAAGCGCATGAATGGCGAGTAAAATGCACTATTAAACTTCTATGTTAGGGCAAACAGAGACCCGATTAGATCATTTTATATTATGGTTAATTTAAGAATTCAGCAAAATTCTATCACATTTGTTCAATTTACGTCGCTCCTATTTCAGATAGCGTACTGGGCTAGGCGGCATCTCAAAGCACGTGGAATGGCGAGTGAAATGCACTATTAACTTCTATGATAGGGCAATCAGAGACCCGATTAGATCATTCATATTTTGGTTAATATAAGAATTCAGCGAAATTCTATCACATTTGTTCAATTTACGTCGCTCCTATTTCAGAAGCGTATTGGGCTAAGTGGCATCTCAAAGCGCATGAAATGGCGAGTAAAATGCTCTATTAAATTCTAGGGTAGGGCAAACAGAGACCCGATTAGATCATTTTATATAATGGTTAATTGAGGATTCAGAAATTGTATCACATTAGTTCAATTTACGTCGCTCCTATTTCAGATAGCGTACTGGACTAGGCGGCATCTCAAAGCGCGTGGAATGGCGAGTAAAATGCACTATTAAACTTCTATGATAGGGCAATCAGAGACCCGATTAGATCATTTTATATTTTGGTTAATATAAGAATTCAGCGAAATTCTATCACATTTGTTCAATTTACGTCGCTCCTATTTCAGATAGCGTATTGGGCTAAGCGGCATCTCAAAGCGCAAGAAATGGCGCGTAAAATGCACCATTAAACTTCTAGGGTAGGGCAAACAGAGACCCGATTAGATCATTTTACATTAAGGTTAATATAAGAATTCAGCGAAATTCTATCACATTTGTTCAATTTACTTCGCTCCTATTTCAGATAGCGTATTGGGCTAAGCGGCATCTCAAAGCGCAAGAAATGGCGAGTAAAATGCACTATTAAACTTCTAGGGTACGGCAAACAGAGACCCGAATAGATCGTTTTACATTTTGGTTAATAAAGAAATCAGCGAAATTCTATTACATTTGTTCAATTTACGTCGCTCCTATTTCAGATAGCGCACTGGGCTACGCGGCATCATAAACCGCGTGGAATGGCGAGTAAAATGCACTATTAAACTTCTATGATAGGGCAATCAGAGACCCGATTAGATCATTTTATATTATGGTTAATATAAGAATTCAGCGAAATTCTATCACATTTGTTCAATTTACGTCGCTCCTATTTCAGATAGCGTACTGGGCTCTGCGGCATCTCAAAGCGCATGCAATGGCGAATAAAATGCACTATTAAACTTCTACGCTAGGGCGAACAGAGACCCGATGAGATTATTTTACATTTTGGTTAATATAAGAATTCAGCGAAATTCTATCACATTTGTTCAGTTTACGTCGCTCCTATTTCAGATAGCGTATTGGGCTAAGCGGCATCTCAAAGCGCATGAAATGGCCAGTAAAATGCACTATTAAACTTCTATGTTAGGGCAAACAGAGACCCGATTAGATCATTTTATATTATGGTTAATTTAAGAATTCAGCAAAATTTTATTACATTTGTTCAATTTACGTCGCTCCTATTTCAGATAGCGCACTGGGCTACGCGGCATCATAAACCGCGTGGAATGGCGAGTAAAATGCACTATTAAACTTCTATGATAGGGCAATCAGAGACCAGATTAGATCATTTTATATTATGGTTAATATAAGAATTCAGCGAAATTCTATCACATTTGTTCAATTTACGTCGCTCCTATTTCAGATAGCGTACTGGGCTCTGCGGCATCCCAAAGCGCATGCAATGGCGAATAAAATGCACTATTAAACTTCTACGCTAGGGCGGACAGAGACCCGATGAGATCATTTTACATTTTGGTTAATATAAGAATTCAGCGAAATTCTATCACATTTGTTCAGTTTACGTCGCTCATATTTCAGATAGCGTATTGGGCTAAGCGGCATCTCAAAACGCATGAAATGGCCAGTAAAATGCACTATTAAACTTCTAGGGTAAGGCAACAGAGACCCGATTAGATCATTTTATATTACGGTTAATATAAGAATACAGCGTAATTCTATCACATTTGTTCAACTAACGTCGCTCCTATTTCAGATAGCGTACTGGGCTCGGCGGCATCTTAAAGCGCGTGGAATGGCGAGTAAAATGCACTACTAAACTTCTATGATAGGGCAATCAGAGACCCGATTAGATCATTTTATATTTTCTTTTATATAAGATTTCAGGGAAATTCTATCACATTTGTTCAATTTACGTCGCTCCTATTTCAGATAGCGTATTGGGCTATGCGGCATCTTAAAGCGCGTGGAAGGGCGAGTAAATGCACTACTAAACTTCTATGATAGGGCAGTCAGAGACCCGATTAGATCATTTATATTTTCTTTTATATAAGATTTCAGGGAAATTCTATCACATTTGTTCAATTTACGTTCCTCCTATTTCAGATAGCGTATTGGGCTAAGCGGCATCTCAAAGCGCATGAAATGGCGAATCAAATGCACTATTAAACTTCTAGGCTAGGGCGAACAGAGACCCGATTAGATCATTTTATATTATGGTTAATTTAAGAATTCAGCAAAATTCTATCACATTTGTTCAATTTACGTCGCTCCTATTTCAGATAGCGCACTGGGCTACGCGGCATCTTAAACCGCGTGGAATGGCGAGTAAAATGCACTATTAAACTTCTATGATAGGGCAATCAGAGACCCGATTAGATCATTTTATATTATGGTTAATTTAAGAATTCAGCAAAATTCTATCACATTTGTTCAATTTACGTCGCTCCTATTTCAGATAGCATACTCGGCTAAACGGCATCTCAAAATGCATGAAATGGCGAGTAAAATGCACTATTAAACTTCTAGGGTAGGGCAAACAGAGACCCGATTAGATCATTTTATATTACGGTTAATATAAGAATTCAGCGTAATTCTATCACATTTGTTCAACTTACGTCGCTCCTATTTCACATAGCGTACTGGGCTAGGCGGCATCTTAAAGCGCGTGGAAGGGCGAGTAAAATGCACTGATAAACTTCTATGTTAGGGCAATCAGAGACCCGATTAGATCGTTTTATATTATGGTTAATTTAAGAATACAGCAAAGTTCTATCACATTTGTTCAATTTACGTCGCTCCTATTTCAGATAGCGTATTGGGCTAAGCGGTATCTCAAAACGCATGAAATGGCGAGTAAAATGCACTATTAAACTTCTAGGGTAAGGCAAGCAGAGACCCGATTAGATCATTTTATGTTTTGGTTAATATAAGAATTCAGCGAAATTCTATCACATTTGTTCAATTTACTTCGCTCATATTTCAGATAGCGTATTGGGCTAAGCGGCATCTCAAAGCGCATGAAATGGCCAGTAAAATGCACTATTAAACTTCTAGGGTAAGTCAAAGAGAGACCCGATTAGATCATTTTATATTACGGTTAATATAAGAATACAGCGTAATTCTATCACATTTGTTCAACTTCTGTCGCTCCTATTTCAGATAGCGTACTGGGCTCGGCGGCATCTTAAAGCGCGTGGAATGGCGAGTAAAATGCACAATTAAACTTCTATGATAGGGCGATCAGAGACCCGATTAGATCATTTTATATTTTGTTTTATATAAGATTTCAGGGAAATTCTATCACATTTGTTCAATTTACGTCGCTCCTATTTCAGATAGCGTATTGGGCTAAGCGGCATCTCAAAGCGCACGAATCGCGAGTGAAATGCACTATTAAACTTCTAGGGTAAGGCAAATAGAGACCCGATTAGATCGTTTTACATTTGGTTAATAAAAGAAATCAGCGAAATTCTATCACATTTGTTCAATTTACATCGCTCCTATTTCAGATAGCGTATTGGGCTAAGCGGCATCTCAAAGCGCATGAAATGGCGATAACATGCACTATTAAACTTCTACGCTAGGGCGAACAGAGACCCGATGAGATCATTTTACATTATGGCTAATAAGAGAATTGAGCGAAATTCTATCACATTTGTTCAATTTACGTCGCTCATATTCAGATTGCGTATTGGGCTAAGCGGCATCACAAAGCGCATGAAATCGCGAGTGAAATGCACTATTAAACTTCTAGGGTAGGGCAAACAGAGACCCGATTAGATCATTTTATATTATGGTTAATTTAAGAATTCAGCAAAATTCTATTACATTTGTTCAGTTTACGTCGCTCCTATGTCAGATAGCGTACTGGGCTCTGCGGCATCTCAAAGCGCATGCAATGGCGAATAAAATGCACTATTAAACTTCTACGCTAGCGCGAACAGAGACCCGATGAGATCATTTTACATTTTGGTTAATATAAGAATTCAGCGAAATTCTATCACATTTGTTCAGTTTACGTCGCTCATATTTCAGATAGCGTATTGGGCTAAGCGGCATCTCAAAACGCATGAAATGGCCAGTAAAATGCACTATTAAACTTCTAGGGTAAGGCAAACAGAGACCCGATTAGATCATTTTATATTACGGTTAATATAAGAATACAGCGTAATTCTATCACATTTGTTCAACTACGTCGCTCCTATTTCAGATAGCGTACTGGGCTCGGCGGCATCTTAAAGCGCGTGGAATGGCGAGGAAAATGCACTACTAAACTTCTATGATAGGGCAATCAGAGACCCGATTAGATCATTTTACATTTTCTTTATATAAGATTTCAGGGAAATTCTATCACATTTGTTCAATTTACGTCGCTCCTATTTCAGATAGCGTATTGGGCTAGGCGGCATCTTAAAGCGCGTGGAAGGGCGAGTAAAATGCACTACTAAACTTCTATGATAGGGCAGTCAGAGACCCGATTAGATCATTTTATATTTTGTTTTATATAAGATTTCAGGGAAATTCTATCACATTTGTTCAATTTACGTCGCTCCTATTTCAGATAGCGTATTGGGCTAAGCGGCATCTCAAAGCGCATGAAATGGCCAATAAAATGCACTATAAACTTCTAGGCTAGGGCGAACAGAGACCCGATTAGATCATTTTATATTATGGTTAATTTAAGAATTCAGCAAAATTCTATCACATTTGTTCAATTTACGTCGCTCCTATTTCAGATAGCGCACTGGGCTACGCGGCATCTTAAACCGCGTGGAATGGCGAGTAAAATGCACTATTAAACTTCTATGATAGGGCAATCAGCGACCCGATTAGATCATTTTATGTTTGGTTAATATAAGAATTCAGCGAAATTCTATCACATTTGTTCAATTTACTTCGCTCATATTTCAGATAGCGTATTGGGCTAAGCGGCATCTCAAAGCGCATGAAATGGCGAATAAAATGCACTATTAAACTTCTACGCTAGGGCGAACAGAGACCCGATGAGATCATTTTATATTATGGTTAATTTAAGAATTCAGCGAAATTCTATCACATTTGTTCAGTTTACGTCGCTCATATTTCAGATAGCGTATTGGGCTAAGCGGCATCTCAAAACGCATGAAATGGCCAGTAAAAATGCACTATTAAACTTCTAGGGTAAGGCAAACAGAGACCCGATTAGATCATTTTATATTACGGTTAATATAAGAATACAGCGTAATTCTATCACATTTGTTCAACTAACGTCGCTCCTATTTCAGATAGCGTACTGGGCTCGGCGGCATCTTAAAGCGCGTGGAATGGCGAGTAAAATGCACTACTAAACTTCTATGATAGGGCAATCAGAGACCCGATTAGATCATTTTATATTTTCTTTTATATAAGATTTCAGGGAAATTCTATCACATTTGTTCAATTTACGTCGCTCCTATTCAGATAGCGTATTGGGCTAAGAGGCATCTAAAGCGCGTGGAAGGGCGAGTAAAATGCACTACTAAACTTCTATGATAGGGCAGTCAGAGACCCGATTAGATCATTTTATATTTTCTTTTATATAAGATTTCAGGGAAATTCTATCACATTTGTTCAATTTACGTTCCTCCTATTTCAGATAGCGTATTGGGCTAAGCGGCATCTCAAAGCGCATGAAATGGCAATCAAATGCACTATTAAACTTCTAGGCTAGGGCGAACAGAGACCCGATTAGATCATTTTGTATTATGGTTAATTTAAGAATTCAGCAAAATTCTATCACATTTGTTCAATTTACGTCGCTCCTATTTCAGATAGCGCACTGGGCTACGCGGCATCTTAAACCGCGTGGAATGGCGAGTAAAATGCACTATTAAACTTCTATGATAGGGCAATCAGCGACCCGATTAGATCATTTTATATTATGGTTAATTTAAGAATTCAGCAAAATCCTATCACATTTGTTCAATTTACGTCGCTCCTATTTCAGATAGCATACTCGGCTAAACGGCATCTCAAAATGCATGAAATGGCGAGTAAAATGCACTATTAAACTTCTAGGGTAAGGCAAGCAGAGACCCGATTAGATCGTTTTATATTATGGTTAATTTAAGAATACAGCAAAGTTCTATCACATTTGTTCAATTTACGTCGCTCCTATTTCGGATAGCGTATTGGGCTAAGCGGTATCTCAAAACGCATGAAATGGCGAGTAAAATGCACTATTAAACTTCTAGGGTAAGGCAAGCAGAGACCCGATTAGATCATTTATGTTTTGGTTAATATAAGAATCAGCGAAATTCTATCACATTTGTTCAATTACTTCGCTCATATTCAGATAGCGTATTGGGCTAAGCGGCATCTCAAAGCGCATGAAATGGCCAGTAAAATGCACTATTAAACTTCTAGGGTAAGTCAAAGAGAGACCCGATTAGATCATTTTATATTACGGTTAATATAAGAATACAGCGTAATTCTATCACATTTGTTCAACTTCTGTCGCTCCTATTTCAGATAGCGTACTGGGCTCGGCGGCATCTTAAAGCGCGTGGAATGGCGAGTAAAATGCACTATTAAACTTCTATGATAGGGCAATCAGAGACCCGATTAGATCATTTTATATTTTGTTTTATATAAGATTTCAGGGAAATTCTATCACATTTGTTCAATTTACGTCGCTCCTATTTCAGATAGCGTATTGGGCTAAGCGGCATCTCAAAGCGCACGAAATGGCGAGTGAAATGCACTATTAAACTTCTAGGGTAAGGCAAATAGAGACCCGATTAGATCGTTTACATTTGGTTAATAAAAGAAATCAGCGAAATTCTATCACATTGTTCAATTTACATCGCTCCTATTTCAGATAGCGTATTGGGCTAAGCGGCATCTCAAAGCGCATGCAATGGCGAATACATGCACTATTAAACTTCTACGCTAGGGCGAACAGAGACCCGATGAGATCATTTTACATTATGGCTAATAAGAGAATGAGCGAAATTCTATCACATTTGTTCAATTTACGTCGCTCATATTTCAGGTTGCGTATTGGGCTAAGCGGCATCACAAAGCGCATGAAATCGCGAGTGAAATGCACTATTAAACTTCTAGGGTAGGGCAAACAGAGACCCGATTAGATCATTTTATATTATGGTTAATTTAAGAATTCAGCAAAATTCTATCACATTTGTTCAATTTACTTCGCTCCTATTTCAGATAGCGTATGAGGCTAAGCGGCATCTCAAAGCGAATGAAATGGCGAGTAAAATGCACTATTAAACTTCTAGGGTAGGGCAAACAGAGACCCGATCAGATCATTTTATATTATGGTTAATTTAAGAATTCAGCAAAATTCTATCACATTTGTTCAATTTACGTCGCTCCTATTTCAGATAGCGTATTGGGCTAAGCGGCATCTCAAAGCGCATGAAATGGCGAGTAAAATGCACTATTAAACTTCTATGTTAGGGCAAACAGAGACCCGATTAGATCATTTTATATTTTGTTTTATATAAGATTTCAGGGAAATTCTATCACATTTGTTCAATTTACGTCGCTCCTATTTCAGATAGCGTATTGGGCTAAGCGGCATCTCAAAGCGCACGAAATCGCGAGTGAAATGCACTATTAAACTTCTAGGGTAAGGCAAATAGAGACCCGATTAGATCGTTTTACATTTTGGTTAATAAAAGAAATCAGCGAAATTCTATCACATTTGTTCAATTTACATCGCTCCTATTTCAGATAGCGTATTGGGCTAAGCGGCATCTCAAAGCGCATGCAATGGCGAATAACATGCACTATTAAACTTCTACGCTAGGGCGAACAGAGACCCGATGAGATCATTTTACATTATGGCTAATAAGAGAATTGAGCGAAATTCTATCACATTTGTTCAATTTACGTCGCTCATATTTCAGATTGCGTATTGGGCTAAGCGGCATCACAAAGCGCATGAAATCGCGAGTGAAATGCACTATTAAACTTCTAGGGTAGGGCAAACAGAGACCCGATTAGATCATTTTATATTATGGTTAATTTAAGAATTCAGCAAAATTCTATCACATTTGTTCAATTTACTTCGCTGCTATTTCAGATAGCGTATGAGGCTAAGCGGCATCTCAAAGCGAATGAAATGGCGAGTAAAATGCACTATTAAACTTCTAGGGTAGGGCAAACAGAGACCCGATTAGATCATTTTATATTATGGTTAATTTAAGAATTCAGCAAAATTCTATCACATTTGTTCAATTTACGTCGCTCCTATTTCAGATAGCGTATTGGGCTAAGCGGCATCTCAAAGCGCATGAAATGGCGAGTAAAATGCACTATTAAACTTCTATGTTAGGGCAAACAGAGACCCGATTAGATCATTTTATATTATGGTTAATTTAAGAATTCAGCAAAATTCTATTACATTTGTTCAGTTTACGTCGCTCCTATGTCAGATAGCGTACTGGGCTCTGCGGCATCTCAAAGCGCATGCAATGGCGAATAAAATGCACTATTAAACTTCTACGCTAGCGCGAACAGAGACCCGATGAGATCATTTTACATTTTGGTTAATATAAGAATTCAGCGAAATTCTATCACATTTGTTCAGTTTACGTCGCTCATATTTCAGATAGCGTATTGGGCTAAGCGGCATCTCAAAACGCATGAAATGGCCAGTAAAATGCACTATTAAACTTCTAGGGTAAGGCAAACAGAGACCCGATTAGATCATTTTATATTACGGTTAATATAAGAATACAGCGTAATTCTATCACATTTGTTCAACTAACGTCGCTCCTATTTCAGATAGCGTACTGGGCTCGGCGGCATCTTAAAGCGCGTGGAATGGCGAGGAAAATGCACTACTAAACTTCTATGATAGGGCAATCAGAGACCCGATTAGATCATTTTACATTTTCTTTTATATAAGATTTCAGGGAAATTCTATCACATTTGTTCAATTTACGTCGCTCCTATTTCAGATAGCGTATTGGGCTAGGCGGCATCTTAAAGCGCGTGGAAGGGCGAGTAAAATGCACTACTAAACTTCTATGATAGGGCAGTCAGAGACCCGATTAGATCATTTTATATTTTGTTTTATATAAGATTTCAGGGAAATTCTATCACATTTGTTCAATTTACGTCGCTCCTATTTCAGATAGCGTATTGGGCTAAGCGGCATCTCAAAGCGCATGAAATGGCAAATAAAATGCACTATTAAACTTCTAGGCTAGGGCGAACAGAGACCCGATTAGATCATTTTGTATTATGGTTAATTTAAGAATTCAGCAAAATTCTATCACATTTGTTCAATTTACGTCGCTCCTATTTCAGATAGCGCACTGGGCTACGCGGCATCTTAAACCGCGTGGAATGGCGAGTAAAATGCACTATTAAACTTCTATGATAGGGCAATCAGCGACCCGATTAGATCATTTTATGTTTTGGTTAATATAAGAATTCAGCGAAATTCTATCACATTTGTTCAATTTACTTCGCTCATATTTCAGATAGCGTATTTTGGGCTAAGCGGCATCTCAAAGCGCATGAAATGGCGAATAAAATGCACTATTAAACTTCTACGCTAGGGCGGACAGAGACCCGATGAGATCATTTTACATTTTGGTTAATATAAGAATTCAGCGAAATTCTATCACATTTGTTCAGTTTACGTCGCTCATATTTCAGATAGCGTATTGGGCTAAGCGGCATCTCAAAACGCATGAAATGGCCAGTAAAATGCACTATTAAACTTCTAGGGTAAGGCAAACAGAGACCCGATTAGATCATTTTATATTACGGTTAATATAAGAATACAGCGTAATTCTATCACATTTGTTCAACTAACGTCGCTCCTATTTCAGATAGCGTACTGGGCTCGGCGGCATCTTAAAGCGCGTGGAATGGCGAGTAAAATGCACTACTAAACTTCTATGATAGGGCAATCAGAGACCCGATTAGATCATTTTATATTTTCTTTTATATAAGATTTCAGGGAAATTCTATCACATTTGTTCAATTTACGTCGCTCCTATTTCAGATAGCGTATTGGGCTATGCGGCATCTTAAAGCGCGTGGAAGGGCGAGTAAAATGCACTACTAAACTTCTATGATAGGGCAGTCAGAGACCCGATTAGATCATTTTATATTTTCTTTTATATAAGATTTCAGGGAAATTCTATCACATTTGTTCAATTTACGTTCCTCCTATTTCAGATAGCGTATTGGGCTAAGCGGCATCTCAAAGCGCATGAAATGGCAAATCAAATGCACTATTAAACTTCTAGGCTAGGGCGAACAGAGACCCGATTAGATCATTTTGTATTATGGTTAATTTAAGAATTCAGCAAAATTCTATCACATTTGTTCAATTTACGTCGCTCCTATTTCAGATAGCGCACTGGGCTACGCGGCATCTTAAACCGCGTGGAATGGCGAGTAAAATGCACTATTAAACTTCTATGATAGGGCAATCTGAGACCCGATTAGATCATTTTATATTATGGTTAATTTAAGAATTCAGCAAAATCCTATCACATTTGTTCAATTTACGTCGCTCCTATTTCAGATAGCATACTCGGCTAAACGGCATCTCAAAATGCATGAAATGGCGAGTAAAATGCACTATTAAACTTCTAGGGTAGGGCAAACAGAGACCCGATTAGATCATTTTATATTACGGTTAATATAAGAATTCAGCGTAATTCTATCACATTTGTTCGACTTACGTCGCTCCTATTTCACATAGCGTACTGGGCTAGGCGGCATCTTAAAGCGCGTGGAAGGGCGAGTAAAATGCACTGATAAACTTCTATGTTAGGGCAATCAGAGACCCGATTAGATCGTTTTATATTATGGTTAATTTAAGAATACAGCAAAGTTCTATCACATTTGTTCAATTTACGTCGCTCCTATTTCAGATAGCGTATTGGGCTAAGCGGTATCTCAAAACGCATGAAATGGCGAGTAAAATGCACTATTAAACTTCTAGGGTAAGGCAAGCAGAGACCCGATTAGATCATTTTATGTTTTGGTTAATATAAGAATTCAGCGAAATTCTATCACATCTGTTCAATTTACTTCGCTCATATTTCAGATAGCGTATTGGGCTAAGCGGCATCTCAAAGCGCATGAAATGGCCAGTAAAATGCACTATTAAACTTCTAGGGTAAGTCAAAGAGAGACCCGATTAGATCATTTTATATTACGGTTAATATAAGAATACAGCGTAATTCTATCACATTTGTTCAACTTCTGTCGCTCCTATTTCAGATAGCGTACTGGGCTCGGCGGCATCTTAAAGCGCGTGGAATGGCGAGTAAAATGCACAATTAAACTTCTATGATAGGGCAATCAGAGACCCGATTAGATCATTTTATATTTTGTTTTATATAAGATTTCAGGGAAATTCTATCACATTTGTTCAATTTACGTCGCTCCTATTTCAGATAGCGTATTGGGCTAAGCGGCATCTCAAAGCGCACGAAATCGCGAGTGAAATGCACTATTAAACTTCTAGGGTAAGGCAAATAGAGACCCGATTAGATCGTTTTACATTTTGGTTAATAAAAGAAATCAGCGAAATTCTATCACATTTGTTCAATTTACATCGCTCCTATTTCAGATAGCGTATTGGGCTAAGCGGCATCTCAAAGTGCATGCAATGGCGAATAACATGCACTATTAAACTTCTACGCTAGGGCGAACAGAGACCCGATGAGATCATTTTACATTATGGCTAATAAGAGAATTGAGCGAAATTCTATCACATTTGTTCAATTTACGTCGCTCATATTTCAGATTGCGTATTGGGCTAAGCGGCATCACAAAGCGCATGAAATCGCGAGTGAAATGCACTATTAAACTTCTAGGGTAGGGCAAACAGAGACCCGATTAGATCATTTTATATTATGGTTAATTTAAGAATTCAGCAAAATTCTATCACATTTGTTCAATTTACTTCGCTCCTATTTCAGATAGCGTATGAGGCTAAGCGGCATCTCAAAGCGCATGAAATGGCGAGTAAAATGCACTATTAAACTTCTAGGGTAGGGCAAACAGAGACCCGATTAGATCATTTTATATTATGGTTAATTTAAGAATTCAGCAAAATTCTATCACATTTGTTCAATTTACGTCGCTCCTATTTCAGATAGCGTATTGGGCTAAGCGGCATCTCAAAGCGCATGAAATGGCGAGTAAAATGCACTATTAAACTTCTATGTTAGGGCAAACAGAGACCCGATTAGATCATTTTATATTATGGTTAATTTAAGAATTCAGCAAAATTCTATTACATTTGTTCAGTTTACGTCGCTCCTATGTCAGATAGCGTACTGGGCTCTGCGGCATCTCAAAGCGCATGCAATGGCGAATAAAATGCACTATTAAACTTCTACGCTAGCGCGAACAGAGACCCGATGAGATCATTTTACATTTTGGTTAATATAAGAATTCAGCGAAATTCTATCACATTTGTTCAGTTTACGTCGCTCATATTTCAGATAGCGTATTGGGCTAAGCGGCATCTCAAAACGCATGAAATGGCCAGTAAAATGCACTATTAAACTTCTAGGGTAAGGCAAACAGAGACCCGATTAGATCATTTTATATTACGGTTAATATAAGAATACAGCGTAATTCTATCACATTTGTTCAACTAACGTCGCTCCTATTTCAGATAGCGTACTGGGCTCGGCGGCATCTTAAAGCGCGTGGAATGGCGAGGAAAATGCACTACTAAACTTCTATGATAGGGCAATCAGAGACCCGATTAGATCATTTTACATTTTCTTTTATATAAGATTTCAGGGAAATTCTATCACATTTGTTCAATTTACGTCGCTCCTATTTCAGATAGCGTATTGGGCTAGGCGGCATCTTAAAGCGCGTGGAAGGGCGAGTAAAATGCACTACTAAACTTCTATGATAGGGCAGTCAGAGACCCGATTAGATCATTTTATATTTTGTTTTATATAAGATTTCAGGGAAATTCTATCACATTTGTTCAATTTACGTCGCTCCTATTTCAGATAGCGTATTGGGCTAAGCGGCATCTCAAAGCGCATGAAATGGCAAATAAAATGCACTATTAAACTTCTAGGCTAGGGCGAACAGAGACCCGATTAGATCATTTTGTATTATGGTTAATTTAAGAATTCAGCAAAATTCTATCACATTTGTTCAATTTACGTCGCTCCTATTTCAGATAGCGCACTGGGCTACGCGGCATCTTAAACCGCGTGGAATGGCGAGTAAAATGCACTATTAAACTTCTATGATAGGGCAATCAGCGACCCGATTAGATCATTTTATGTTTTGGTTAATATAAGAATTCAGCGAAATTCTATCACATTTGTTCAATTTACTTCGCTCATATTTCAGATAGCGTATTGGGCTAAGCGGCATCTCAAAGCGCATGAAATGGCGAATAAAATGCACTATTAAACTTCTACGCTAGGGCGGACAGAGACCCGATGAGATCATTTTACATTTTGGTTAATATAAGAATTCAGCGAAATTCTATCACATTTGTTCAGTTTACGTCGCTCATATTTCAGATAGCGTATTGGGCTAAGCGGCATCTCAAAACGCATGAAATGGCCAGTAAAATGCACTATTAAACTTCTAGGGTAAGGCAAACAGAGACCCGATTAGATCATTTTATATTACGGTTAATATAAGAATACAGCGTAATTCTATCACATTTGTTCAACTAACGTCGCTCCTATTTCAGATAGCGTACTGGGCTCGGCGGCATCTTAAAGCGCGTGGAATGGCGAGTAAAATGCACTACTAAACTTCTATGATAGGGCAATCAGAGACCCGATTAGATCATTTTATATTTTCTTTTATATAAGATTTCAGGGAAATTCTATCACATTTGTTCAATTTACGTCGCTCCTATTTCAGATAGCGTATTGGGCTATGCGGCATCTTAAAGCGCGTGGAAGGGCGAGTAAAATGCACTACTAAACTTCTATGATAGGGCAGTCAGAGACCCGATTAGATCATTTTATATTTTCTTTTATATAAGATTTCAGGGAAATTCTATCACATTTGTTCAATTTACGTTCCTCCTATTTCAGATAGCGTATTGGGCTAAGCGGCATCTCAAAGCGCATGAAATGGCGAATAAAATGCACTATTAAACTTCTACGCTAGGGCGGACAGAGACCCGATGAGATCATTTTACATTTTGGTTAATATAAGAATTCAGCGAAATTCTATCACATTTGTTCAGTTTACGTCGCTCATATTTCAGATAGCGTATTGGGCTAAGCGGCATCTCAAAACGCATGAAATGGCCAGTAAAATGCACTATTAAACTTCTAGGGTAAGGCAAACAGAGACCCGATTAGATCATTTTATATTACGGTTAATATAAGAATTCAGCAAAATCCTATCACATTTGTTCAATTTACGTCGCTCCTATTTCAGATAGCATACTCGGCTAAACGGCATCTCAAAATGCATGAAATGGCGAGTAAAATGCACTATTAAACTTCTAGGGTAGGGCAAACAGAGACCCGATTAGATCATTTTATATTACGGTTAATATAAGAATTCAGCGTAATTCTATCACATTTGTTCGACTTACGTCGCTCCTATTTCACATAGCGTACTGGGCTAGGCGGCATCTTAAAGCGCGTGGAAGGGCGAGTAAAATGCACTGATAAACTTCTATGTTAGGGCAATCAGAGACCCGATTAGATCGTTTTATATTATGGTTAATTTAAGAATACAGCAAAGTTCTATCACATTTGTTCAATTTACGTCGCTCCTATTTCAGATAGCGTATTGGGCTAAGCGGTATCTCAAAACGCATGAAATGGCGAGTAAAATGCACTATTAAACTTCTAGGGTAAGGCAAGCAGAGACCCGATTAGATCATTTTATGTTTTGGTTAATATAAGAATTCAGCGAAATTCTATCACATTTGTTCAATTTACTTCGCTCATATTTCAGATAGCGTATTGGGCTAAGCGGCATCTCAAAGCGCATGAAATGGCCAGTAAAATGCACTATTAAACTTCTAGGGTAAGTCAAAGAGAGACCCGATTAGATCATTTTATATTACGGTTAATATAAGAATACAGCGTAATTCTATCACATTTGTTCAACTTCTGTCGCTCCTATTTCAGATAGCGTACTGGGCTCGGCGGCATCTTAAAGCGCGTGGAATGGCGAGTAAAATGCACTATTAAACTTCTATGATAGGGCAATCAGAGACCCGATTAGATCATTTTATATTTTGTTTTATATAAGATTTCAGGGAAATTCTATCACATTTGTTCAATTTACGTCGCTCCTATTTCAGATAGCGTATTGGGCTAAGCGGCATCTCAAAGCGCACGAAATCGCGAGTGAAATGCACTATTAAACTTCTAGGGTAAGGCAAATAGAGACACGATTAGATCGTTTTACATTTTGGTTAATAAAAGAAATCAGCGAAATTCTATCACATTTGTTCAATTTACATCGCTCCTATTTCAGATAGCGTATTGGGCTAAGCGGCATCTCAAAGCGCATGCAATGGCGAATAACATGCACTATTAAACTTCTACGCTAGGGCGAACAGAGACCCGATGAGATCATTTTACATTATGGCTAATAAGAGAATTGAGCGAAATTCTATCACATTTGTTCAATTTACGTCGCTCATATTTCAGATTGCGTATTGGGCTAAGCGGCATCACAAAGCGCATGAAATCGCGAGTGAAATGCACTATTAAACTTCTAGGGTAGGGCAAACAGAGACCCGATTAGATCATTTTATATTATGGTTAATTTAAGAATTCAGCAAAATTCTATCACATTTGTTCAATTTACTTCGCTCCTATTTCAGATAGCGTATGAGGCTAAGCGGCATCTCAAAGCGAATGAAATGGCGAGTAAAATGCACTATTAAACTTCTAGGGTAGGGCAAACAGAGACCCGATTAGATCATTTTATATTATGGTTAATTTAAGAATTCAGCAAAATTCTATTACATTTGTTCAGTTTACGTCGCTCCTATGTCAGATAGCGTACTGGGCTCTGCGGCATCTCAAAGCGCATGCAATGGCGAATAAAATGCACTATTAAACTTCTACGCTAGCGCGAACAGAGACCCGATGAGATCATTTTACATTTTGGTTAATATAAGAATTCAGCGAAATTCTATCACATTTGTTCAGTTTACGTCGCTCATATTTCAGATAGCGTATTGGGCTAAGCGGCATCTCAAAACGCATGAAATGGCCAGTAAAATGCACTATTAAACTTCTAGGGTAAGGCAAACAGAGACCCGATTAGATCATTTTATATTACGGTTAATATAAGAATACAGCGTAATTCTATCACATTTGTTCAACTAACGTCGCTCCTATTTCAGATAGCGTACTGGGCTCGGCGGCATCTTAAAGCTCGTGGAATGGCGAGGAAAATGCACTACTAAACTTCTATGATAGGGCAATCAGAGACCCGATTAGATCATTTTACATTTTCTTTTATATAAGATTTCAGGGAAATTCTATCACATTTGTTCAATTTACGTCGCTCCTATTTCAGATAGCGTATTGGGCTAGGCGGCATCTTAAAGCGCGTGGAAGGGCGAGTAAAATGCACTACTAAACTTCTATGATAGGGCAGTCAGAGACCCGATTAGATCATTTTATATTTTGTTTTATATAAGATTTCAGGGAAATTCTATCACATTTGTTCAATTTACGTCGCTCCTATTTCAGATAGCGTATTGGGCTAAGCGGCATCTCAAAGCGCATGAAATGGCAAATAAAATGCACTATTAAACTTCTAGGCTAGGGCGAACAGAGACCCGATTAGATCATTTTGTATTATGGTTAATTTAAGAATTCAGCAAAATTCTATCACATTTGTTCAATTTACGTCGCTCCTATTTCAGATAGCGCACTGGGCTACGCGGCATCTTAAACCGCGTGGAATGGCGAGTAAAATGCACTATTAAACTTCTATGATAGGGCAATCAGCGACCCGATTAGATCATTTTATGTTTTGGTTAATATAAGAATTCAGCGAAATTCTATCACATTTGTTCAATTTACTTCGCTCATATTTCAGATAGCGTATTGGGCTAAGCGGCATCTCAAAGCGCATGAAATGGCCAGTAAAATGCACTATTAAACTTCTAGGGTAAGTCAAAGAGAGACCCGATTAGATCATTTTATATTACGGTTAATATAAGAATACAGCGTAATTCTATCACATTTGTTCAACTTCTGTCGCTCCTATTTCAGATAGCGTACTGGGCTCGGCGGCATCTTAAAGCGCGTGGAATGGCGAGTAAAATGCACAACTAAACTTCTATGATAGGGCAATCAGAGACCCGATTAGATCATTTTATAGTTTGTTTTATATAAGATTTCAGGGAAATCCTATCACATTTGTTCAATTTACGTCGCTCCTATTTCAGATAGCGTATTGGGCTAAGCGGCATCTCAAAGCGCATGAAATCGCGAGTGAAATGCACTATTAAACTTCTAGGGTAAGGCAAACAGAGACCCGATTAGATCGTTTTACATTTTGGTTAATAAAAGAAATCAGCGAAATTATATCACATTTGTTCAATTTACATCGCTCCTATTTCAGATAGCGTATTGAGCTAAGCGGCATCTCAAAGCGCATGCAATGGCGAATAAAATGCACTATTAAACTTCTACGCTAGGGCGAACAGAGACCCGATGAGATCATTTTACATTATGGCTAATAAAAGAATTCAGCGAAATTCTATCACATTTGTTCAATTTACGTCGCTCCTATTTCAGATAGCGGACTGGGCTAGGCGGCATCTTAAAGCGCGTGGAAGGGCGAGTAAAATGCACTACTAAACTTCTATGGTAGGGCAATCAGAGACCCGATTAGATCATTTTATATTATGGTTATTTAAGAATTCAGCAAAATTCTATCACATTTGTTCAATTTACGTCGCTCCTATTTCAGATAGCGTATTGGGCTAAGCGGCATCTCAAAGCGCATGAAATGGCGAGTAAAATGCACTATTAAACTTCTATGTTAGGGCAAACAGAGACCCGATTAGATCATTTTATATTATGGTTAATTTAAGAATTCAGCAAAATTCTATCACATTTGTTCAATTTACGTCGCTCCTATTTCAGATAGCGTACTGGGCTAGGCGGCATCTCAAAGCACGTGGAATGGCGAGTGAAATGCACTATTAAACTTCTATGATAGGGCAATCAGAGACCCGATTAGATCATTTCATATTTTGGTTAATATAAGAATTCAGCGAAATTCTATCACATTTGTTCAATTTACGTCGCTCCTATTTCAGAAAGCGTATTGGGCTAAGCGGCATCTCAAAGCGCATGAAATGGCGAGTAAAATGCACTATTAAACTTCTAGGGTAGGGCAAACAGAGACCCGATTAGATCATTTTATATAATGGTTAATTTGAGGATTCAGAAAATTCTATCACATTTGTTCAATTTACGTCGCTCCTATTTCAGATAGCGTACTGGGCTAGGCGGCATCTCAAAGCGCGTGGAATGGCGAGTAAAATGCACTATTAAACTTCTATGATAGGGCAATCAGAGACCCGATTAGATCATTTTATATTTGGTTAATATAAGAATTCAGCGAAATTCTATCACATTTGTTCAATTTACGTCGCTCCTATTTCAGATAGCGTATTGGGCTAAGCGGCATCTCAAAGCGCAAGAAATGGCGCGTAAAATGCACCATTAAACTTCTAGGGTAGGGCAAACAGAGACCCGATTAGATCATTTTACATTAAGATTAATATAAGAATTCAGCGAAATTCTATCACATTTGTTCAATTTACTTCGCTCCTATTTCAGATAGCGTATTGAGCTAAGCGGCATCTCAAAGCGCGCGAAATGGCGAGTAAAATGCACTATTAAACTTCTAGGGTAAGGCAAACAGAGACCCGAATAGATCGTTTTACATTTTGTTTAATAAAAGAAATCAGCGAAATTCTATCACATTTGTTCAATTTACATCGCTCCTATTTCAGATAGCGTATTGGGCTAAGCGGCATCTCAAAGTGCATGCAATGGCGAATAACATGCACTATTAAACTTCTACGCTAGGGCGAACAGAGACCCGATGAGATCATTTTACATTATGGCTAATAAGAGAATTGAGCGAAATTCTATCACATTTGTTCAATTTACGTCGCTCATATTTCAGATTGCGTATTGGGCTAAGCGGCATCACAAAGCGCATGAAATCGCGAGTGAAATGCACTATTAAACTTCTAGGGTAGGGGCAAACAGAGACCCGATTAGATCATTTTATATTATGGTTAATTTAAGAATTCAGCAAAATTCTATCACATTTGTTCAATTTACTTCGCTCCTATTTCAGATAGCGTATGAGGCTAAGCGGCATCTCAAAGCGAATGAAATGGCGAGTAAAATGCACTATTAAACTTCTAGGGTAGGGCAAACAGAGACCCGATTAGATCATTTTATATTATGGTTAATTTAAGAATTCAGCAAAATTCTATCACATTTGTTCAATTTACGTCGCTCCTATTTCAGATAGCGTATTGGGCTAAGCGGCATCTCAAAGCGCATGAAATGGCGAGTAAAATGCACTATTAAACTTCTATGTTAGGGCAAACAGAGACCCGATTAGATCATTTTATATTATGGTTAATTTAAGAATTCAGCAAAATTCTATTACATTTGTTCAGTTTACGTCGCTCCTATGTCAGATAGCGTACTGGGCTCTGCGGCATCTCAAAGCGCATGCAATGGCGAATAAAATGCACTATTAAACTTCTACGCTAGCGCGAACAGAGACCCGATGAGATCATTTTACATTTTGGTTAATATAAGAATTCAGCGAAATTCTATCACATTTGTTCAGTTTACGTCGCTCATATTTCAGATAGCGTATTGGGCTAAGCGGCATCTCAAAACGCATGAAATGGCCAGTAAAATGCACTATTAAACTTCTAGGGTAAGGCAAACAGAGACCCGATTAGATCATTTTATGTTTTGGTTAATATAAGAATTCAGCGAAATTCTATCACATTTGTTCAATTTACTTCGCTCATATTTCAGATAGCGTATTGGGCTAAGCGGCATCTCAAAGCGCATGAAATGGCGAATAAAATGCACTATTAAACTTCTACGCTAGGGCGGACAGAGACCCGATGAGATCATTTTACATTTTGGTTAATATAAGAATTCAGCGAAATTCTATCACATTTTGTTCAGTTTACGTCGCTCATATTTCAGATAGCGTATTGGGCTAAGCGGCATCTCAAAACGCATGAAAATGGCCAGTAAAATGCACTATTAAACTTCTAGGGTAAGGCAAACAGAGACCCGATTAGATCATTTTTATATTACGGTTAATATAAGAATACAGCGTAATTCTATCACATTTGTTTCAACTAACGTCGCTCCTATTTCAGATAGCGTACTGGGCTCGGCGGCATCTTAAAGCGCGTGGAATGGCGAGTAAAATGCACTACTAAACTTCTATGATAGGGCAATCAGAGACCCGATTAGATCATTTTATATTTTCTTTTATATAAGATTTCAGGGAAATTCTATCACATTTGTTCAATTTACGTCGCTCCTATTTCAGATAGCGTATTGGGCTATGCGGCATCTTAAAGCGCGTGGAAGGGCGAGTAAAATGCACTACTAAACTTCTATGATAGGGCAGTCAGAGACCCGATTAGATCATTTTATATTTTCTTTTATATAAGATTTCAGGGGAAATTCTATCACATTTGTTCAATTTACGTTCCTCCTATTTCAGATAGCGTATTGGGCTAAGCGGCATCTCAAAGCGCATGAAATGGCGAATAAAATGCACTATTAAACTTCTACGCTAGGGCGGACAGAGACCCGATGAGATCATTTTACATTTTGGTTAATATAAGAATTCAGCGAAATTCTATCACATTTGTTCAGTTTACGTCGCTCATATTTCAGATAGCGTATTGGGCTAAGCGGCATCTCAAAACGCATGAAATGGCCAGTAAAATGCACTATTAAACTTCTAGGGTAAGGCAAACAGAGACCCGATTAGATCATTTTATATTACGGTGAATATAAGAATACAGCGTAATTCTATCACATTTGTTCAACTAACGTCGCTCCTATTTCAGATAGCGTACTGGGCTCGGCGGCATCTTAAAGCTCGTGGAATGGCGAGGAAAATGCACTACTAAACTTCTATGATAGGGCAATCAGAGACCCGATTAGATCATTTTACATTTTCTTTTATATAAGATTTCAGGGAAATTCTATCACATTTGTTCAATTTACGTCGCTCCTATTTCAGATAGCGTATTGGGCTAGGCGGCATCTTAAAGCGCGTGGAAGGGCGAGTAAAATGCACTACTAAACTTCTATGATAGGGCAGTCAGAGACCCGATTAGATCATTTTATATTTTGTTTTATATAAGATTTCAGGGAAATTCTATCACATTTGTTCAATTTACGTCGCTCCTATTTCAGATAGCGTATTGGGCTAAGCGGCATCTCAAAGCGCATGAAATGGCAAATAAAATGCACTATTAAACTTCTAGGCTAGGGCGAACAGAGACCCGATTAGATCATTTTGTATTATGGTTAATTTAAGAATTCAGCAAAATTCTATCACATTTGTTCAATTTACGTCGCTCCTATTTCAGATAGCGCACTGGGCTACGCGGCATCTTAAACCGCGTGGAATGGCGAGTAAAATGCACTATTAAACTTCTATGATAGGGCAATCAGAGACCCGATTAGATCATTTTATATTTTGGTTAATATAAGAATTCAGCGAAATTCTATCACATTTGTTCAATTTACTTCGCTCATATTTCAGATAGCGTATTGGGCTAAGCGGCATCTCAAAGCGCATGAAATGGCCAGTAAAATGCACTATTAAACTTCTAGGGTAAGTCAAAGAGAGACCCGATTAGATCATTTTATATTACGGTTAATATAAGAATACAGCGTAATTCTATCACATTTGTTCAACTTCTGTCGCTCCTATTTCAGATAGCGTACTGGGCTCGGCGGCATCTTAAAGCGCGTGGAATGGCGAGTAAAATGCACAACTAAACTTCTATGATAGGGCAATCAGAGACCCGATTAGATCATTTTATAGTTTGTTTTATATAAGATTTCAGGGAAATCCTATCACATTTGTTCAATTTACGTCGCTCCTATTTCAGATAGCGTATTGGGCTAAGCGGCATCTCAAAGCGCATGAAATCGCGAGTGAAATGCACTATTAAACTTCTAGGGTAAGGCAAACAGAGACCCGATTAGATCGTTTTACATTTTGGTTAATAAAAGAAATCAGCGGAAATTATATCACATTTGTTCAATTTACATCGCTCCTATTTCAGATAGCGTATTGAGCTAAGCGGCATCTCAAAGCGCATGCAATGGCGAATAAAATGCACTATTAAACTTCTACGCTAGGCGAACAGAGACCCGATTAGATCATTTTACATTATGGTTAATAAAAGAATTCAGCGAAATTCTATCACATTTGTTCAATTTACGTCGCTCCTATTTCAGATAGCGGACTGGGCTAGGCGGCATCTTAAAGCGCGTGGAAGGGCGAGTAAAATGCACTACTAAACTTCTATGGTAGGGCAATCAGAGACCCGATTAGATCATTTTATATTATGGTTAATTTAAGAATTCAGCAAAATTCTATCACATTTGTTCAATTTACGTCGCTCCTATTTCAGATAGCGTATTGGGCTAAGCGGCATCTCAAAGCGCATGAAATGGCGAGTAAAATGCACTATTAAACTTCTATGTTAGGGCAAACAGAGACCCGATTAGATCATTTTATATTATGGTTAATTTAAGAATTCAGCAAAATTCTATCACATTTGTTCAATTTACGTCGCTCCTATTTCAGATAGCGTACTGGGCTAGGCGGCATCTCAAAGCACGTGGAATGGCGAGTGAAATGCACTATTAAACTTCTATGATAGGGCAATCAGAGACCCGATTAGATCATTTCATATTTTGGTTAATATAAGAATTCAGCGAAATTCTATCACATTTGTTCAATTTACGTCGCTCCTATTTCAGAAAGCGTATTGGGCTAAGTGGCATCTCAAAGCGCATGAAATGGCGAGTAAAATGCTCTATTAAACTTCTAGGGTAGGGCAAACAGAGACCCGATTAGATCATTTTATATAATGGTTAATTTGAGGATTCAGAAAATTCTATCACATTTGTTCAATTTACGTCGCTCCTATTTCAGATAGCGTACTGGGCTAGGCGGCATCTCAAAGCGCGTGGAATGGCGAGTAAAATGCACTATTAAACTTCTATGATAGGGCAATCAGAGACCCGATTAGATCATTTTATATTTTGGTTAATATAAGAATTCAGCGAAATTCTATCACATTTGTTCAATTTACGTCGCTCCTATTTCAGATAGCGTATTGGGCTAAGCGGCATCTCAAAGCGCAAGAAATGGCGCGTAAAATGCACCATTAAACTTCTAGGGTAGGGCAAACCGAGACCCGATTAGATCATTTTACATTAAGGTTAATATAAGAATTCAGCGAAATTCTATCACATTTGTTCAATTTACTTCGCTCCTATTTCAGATAGCGTATTGAGCTAAGCGGCATCTCAAAGCGCGCGAAATGGCGAGTAAAATGCACTATTAAACTTCTAGGGTAAGGCAAACAGAGACCCGAATAGATCGTTTTACATTTTGGTTAATAAAAGAAATCAGCGAAATTCTATTACATTTGTTCAATTTACGTCGCTCCTATTTCAGATAGCGCACTGGGCTACGCGGCATCATAAACCGCGTGGAATGGCGAGTAAAATGCACTATTAAACTTCTATGATAGGGCAATCAGAGACCCGATTAGATCATTTTATATTATGGTTAATATAAGAATTCAGCGAAATTCTATCACATTTGTTCAATTTACGTCGCTCCTATTTCAGATAGCGTACTGGGCTCTGCGGCATCTCAAAGCGCATGCAATGGCGAATAAAATGCACTATTAAACTTCTACGCTAGGGCGAACAGAGACCCGATGAGATCATTTTACATTTTGGTTAATATAAGAATTCAGCGAAATTCTATCACATTTGTTCAGTTTACGTCGCTCATATTTCAGATAGCGTATTGGGCTAAGCGGCATCTCAAAACGCATGAAATGGCCAGTAAAATGCACTATTAAACTTCTAGGGTAAGGCAAACAGGGACCCGATTAGATCATTTTATATTACGGTTAATATAAGAATACAGCGTAATTCTATCACATTTGTTCAACTAACGTCGCTCCTATTTCAGATAGCGTACTGGGCTCGGCGGCATCTTAAAGCGCGTGGAATGGCGAGTAAAATGCACTACTAAACTTCTATGATAGGGCAATCAGAGACCCGATTAGATCATTTTATATTTTCTTTTATATAAGATTTCAGGGAAATTCTATCACATTTGTTCAATTTACGTCGCTCCTATTTCAGATAGCGTATTGGGCTAGGCGGCATCTTAAAGCGCGTGGAAGGGCGAGTAAAATGCACTACTAAACTTCTATGATAGGGCAGTCAGAGACCCGATTAGATCATTTTATATTTTGTTTTATATAAGATTTCAGGGAAATTCTATCACATTTGTTCAATTTACGTCGCTCCTATTTCAGATAGCGTATTGGGCTAAGCGGCATCTCAAAGCGCATGAAATGGCCAGTAAAATGCACTATTAAACTTCTATGTTAGGGCAAACAGAGACCCGATTAGATCATTTTATATTATGGTTAATTTAAGAATTCAGCAAAATTTTATTACATTTGTTCAATTTACGTCGCTCCTATTTCAGATAGCGCACTGGGCTACGCGGCATCATAAACCGCGTGGAATGGCGAGTAAAATGCACTATTAAACTTCTATGATAGGGCAATCAGAGACCAGATTAGATCATTTTATATTATGGTTAATATAAGAATTCAGCGAAATTCTATCACATTTGTTCAATTTACGTCGCTCCTATTTCAGATAGCGTACTGGGCTCTGCGGCATCTCAAAGCGCATGCAATGGCGAATAAAATGCACTATTAAACTTCTACGCTAGGGCGAACAGAGACCCGATGAGATCATTTTACATTTTGGTTAATATAAGAATTCAGCGAAATTCTATCACATTTGTTCAGTTTACGTCGCTCATATTTCAGATAGCGTATTGGGCTAAGCGGCATCTCAAAACGCATGAAATGGCCAGTAAAATGCACTATTAAACTTCTAGGGTAAGGCAAACAGAGACCCGATTAGATCATTTTATATTACGGTTAATATAAGAATACAGCGTAATTCTATCACATTTGTTCAACTAACGTCGCTCCTATTTCAGATAGCGTACTGGGCTCGGCGGCATCTTAAAGCGCGTGGAATGGCGAGTAAAATGCACTACTAAACTGCTATGATAGGGCAATCAGAGACCCGATTAGATCATTTTTTATTTTGTTTTATATAAGATTTCAGGGAAATTCTATCACATTTGTTCAATTTACGTCGCTCCTATTTCAGATAGCGTATTGGGCTAGGCGGCATCTTAAAGCGCGTGGAAGGGCGAGTAAAATGCACTACTAAACTTCTATGATAGGGCAGTCAGAGACCCGATTAGATCATTTTATATTTTCTTTTATATAAGATTTCAGGGAAATTCTATCACATTTGTTCAATTTAGGTCGCTCCTATTTCAGATAGCGTATTGGGCTAAGCGGCATCTCAAAGCGCATGAAATGGC
Organism: Macropis europaea; assembly: GCA_916610135.2. Lineage (NCBI taxonomy): Eukaryota > Metazoa > Arthropoda > Insecta > Hymenoptera > Melittidae > Macropis > Macropis europaea. The sequence continues at coordinate 52,240 of CAKAJE020000806.1, forward strand.
AAATCAAATGCACTATTAAACTTCTAGGCTAGGGCGAACAGAGACCCGATTAGATCATTTTGTATTATGGTTAATTTAAGAATTCAGCAAAATTCTATCACATTTGTTCAATTTACGTCGCTCCTATTTCAGATAGCGCACTGGGCTACGCGGCATCTTAAACCGCGTGGAATGGCGAGTAAAATGCACTATTAAACTTCTATGATAGGGCAATCAGCGACCCGATTAGATCATTTTATATTATGGTTAATTTAAGAATTCAGCAAAATCCTATCACACTTGTTCAATTTATGTCGCTCCTATTTCAGATAGCATACTCGGCTAAGCGGCATCTCAAAATGCATGAAATGGCGAGTAAAATGCACTATTAAACTTCTAGGGTAGGGCAAACAGAGACCCGATTAGATCATTTTATATTACGGTTAATATAAGAATTCAGCGTAATTCTATCACATTTGTTCGACTTACGTCGCTCCTATTTCACATAGCGTACTGGGCTAGGCGGCATCTTAAAGCGCGTGGAAGGGCGAGTAAAATGCACTGATAAACTTCTATGTTAGGGCAATCAGAGACCCGATTAGATCGTTTTATATTATGGTTAATTTAAGAATACAGCAAAGTTCTATCACATTTGTTCAATTTACGTCGCTCCTATTTCAGATAGCGTATTGGGCTAAGCGGTATCTCAAAACGCATGAAATGTTGAGTAAAATGCACTATTAAACTTCTAGGGTAAGGCAAGCAGAGACCCGATTAGATCATTTTATGTTTTGGTTAATATAAGAATTCAGCGAAATTCTATCACATTTGTTCAATTTACTTCGCTCATATTTCAGATAGCGTATTGGGCTAAGCGGCATCTCAAAGCGCATGAAATGGCCAGTAAAATGCACTATTAAACTTCTAGGGTAAGTCAAAGAGAGACCCGATTAGGTCATTTTATATTACGGTTAATATAAGAATACAGCGTAATTCTAGCACATTTGTTCAACTTCTGTCGCTCCTATTTCAGATAGCGTACTGGGCTCGGCGGCATCTTAAAGCGCGTGGAATGGCGAGTAAAATGCACAACTAAACTTCTATGATAGGGCAATCAGAGACCCGATTAGATCATTTTATAGTTTGTTTTATATAAGATTTCAGGGAAATTCTATCACATTTGTTCAATTTACGTCGCTCCTATTTCAGATAGCGTATTGGGCTAAGCGGCATCTCAAAGCGCATGAAATCGCGAGTGAAATGCACTATTAAACTTCTAGGGTAAGGCAAACAGAGACCCGATTAGATCGTTTTACATTTTGGTTAATAAAAGACATCAGCGAAATTATATCACATTTGTTCAATTTACATCGCTCCTATTTCAGATAGCGTATTGAGCTAAGCGGCATCTCAAAGCGCATGCAATGGCGAATAAAATGCACTATTAAACTTCTACGCTAGGGCGAACAGAGACCCGATGAGATCATTTTACATTATGGCTAATAAAAGAATTCAGCGAAATTCTATCACATTTGTTCAATTTACGTCGCTGATATTTCAGATAGCGTATTGGGCTAAGCGGCATCTCAAAGCGCAAGAAATGGCGCGTAAAATGCACTATTAAACTTCTAGGGTAGGGCAAACAGAGACCCGATTAGATCATTTTATATTATGGTTTATTTAAGAATTCAGCAAAATTCTATCACATTTGTTCAATTTACGTCGCCCCTATTTCAGATAGCTTATTGGGCTAAGCGGCATCTCAAAGCGCATGAAATGACGAGTGAAATGCACTATTAAACTTCTAGGGTAGGGCAAATAGAGACCCGATTAGATTATTTTACATTAAGGTTAATATAAGAATTCAGCGAAATTCTATCACATTTGTTCAATTTACGTCGCTGATATTTCAGATAGCGTATTGGGCTAAGCGGCATCTCAAAGCCCAAGAAATGGCCCGTAAAATGCAATATTAAACTTCCAGGGTAGGGCAAACAGAGACCCGATTAGATCATTTTATATTATGATTAATTTAAGAATTCAGCGAAATTCTATCACATTTGTTCAATTTACTTCGCTCCTATTTCAGATAGCGTATGGGGCTAAGCGGCATCTCAAAGCGCATGAAATGGCGAGTAAAATGCACTATTAAACTTCTAGGGTAGGGCAAACAGAGACCCGATTAGATCATTTTATATTATGGTTAATTTAAGAATTCAGCAAAATTCTATCACATTTGTTCAATTTACGTCGCTCCTATTTCAGATAGCGTATTGGGCTAAGCGGCATCTCAAAGCGCATGAAATGGCGAGTAAAATGCACTATTAAACTTCTATGTTAGGGCAAACAGAGACCCGATTAGATCATTTTATATTATGGTTAATTTAAGAATTCAGGAAAATTCTATCACATTTGTTCAATTTACGTCGCTCCTATTTCAGATAGCGTACTGGGCTAGGCGGCATCTCAAAGCACGTGGAATGGCGAGTGAAATGCACTATTAAACTTCTATGATAGGGCAATCAGAGACCCGATTAGATCATTTCATGTTTTGGTTAATATAAGAATTCAGCGAAATTCTATCACATTTGTTCAATTTACGTCGCTCCTATTTCAGATAGCGTATTGGGCTAAGCGGCATCTCAAAGCGCATGAAATGGCGAGTAAAATGCTCTATTAAAATTCTAGGGTAGGGCAAACAGAGACCCGATTAGATCATTTTATATAATGGTTAATTTGAGGATTCAGAAAATTCTATCACATTAGTTCAATTTACGCCGCTCCTATTTCAGATAGCGTACTGGACTAGGCGGCATCTCAAAGCGCGTGGAATGGCGAGTAAAATGCACTATTAAACTTCTATGATAGGGCAATCAGAGACCCGATTAGATCATTTTATATTTTGGTTAATATAAGAATTCAGCGAAATTCTATCACATTTGTTCAATTTACGTCGCTCCTATTTCAGATAGCGTATTGGGCTAAGCGGCATCTCAAAGCGCAAGAAATGGCGCGTAAAATGCACCATTAAACTTCTAGGGTAGGGCAAACAGAGACCCGATTAGATCATTTTACATTAAGGTTAATATAAGAATTCAGCGAAATTCTATCACATTTGTTCAATTTACTTCGCTCCTATTTCACATAGCGTATTGAGCTAAGCGGCATCTCAAAGCGCGCGAAATGGCGAGTAAAATGCACTATTAAACTTCTAGGGTAAGGCAAACAGAGACCCGATTAGATCGTTTTACATTTTGGTTAATAAAAGAAATCAGCGAAATTCTATCACATTTGTTCAACTTACGTCGCTCCTATTTCAGATAGCGTATTGGGCTAAGCGGCATCTCAAAGCGCATGAAATGGCGAGTAAAATGCACTATTAAACTTCTAGGGTAAGGCAAGCAGAGACCCGATTAGATCATTTTATGTTTTGGTTAATATAAGAATTCAGCGAAATTCTATCACATTTGTTCAATTTACTTCGCTCCTATTTCAGATAGCGTATTGAGCTAAGCGGCATCTCAAAGCGCATGAAATGGCGAGTAAAATGCACTATTAAACTTCTAGGGTAAGGCAAACAGAGACCCGATTAGATCAATTTATATTACGGTTAATATAAGAATTCAGCGTAATTGTATCACATTTGTTCAACTTACGTCGCTCCTATTTCAGATAGCGGACTGGGCTAGGCGGCATCTTAAAGCGCGTGGAAGGGCGAGTAAAATGCACTACTAATCTTCTATGGTAGGGCAATCAGAGACCCGATTAGATCATTTTATATTTTGGTTAATATAAGAATTCAGCGAAATTCTATCAAATTTGTTCAATTTACGTCGCTCCTATTTCAGATAGCGTACTGGGCTATGCGGCATCTCAAAGCGCGTGGAATGGCGAGTAAAATGCACTATTAAACTTCTATGATAGGGCAATCAGAGACCCGATTAGATCATTTTATATTATGATTAATTTAAGAATTCAGCGAAATTCTATCACATTTGTTCAGTTTACTTCGCTCCTATTTCAGATAGCGTATGGGGCTAAGCGGCATCTCAAAGCGCATGAAATGGCGAGTACAATGCACTATTAAACTTCTAGGGTAGGGCAAACAGAGACCCGATTAGATCATTTTATATTACGGTTAATATAAGAATTTAGCGTAATTCTATCACATTTGTTCGACCTACGTCGCTCCTATTTCACATAGCGTACTGGGCTAGGCGGCATCTTAAAGCGCGTGGAAGGGCGAGTAAAATGCACTGATAAACTTCTATGTTAGGGCAATCAGAGACCCGATTAGATCGTTTTATATTATGGTTAATTTAAGAATACAGCAAAATTCTATCACATTTGTTCAATTTACGTCGCTCCTATTTCAGATAGCGTATTGGGCTAAGCGGCATCTCAAAGCGAATGAAATGGCGAGTAAAATGCACTATTAAACTTCTAGGGTAGGGCAAACAGAGACCCGATTAGTTCATTTTATATTATGGTTAATTTAAGAATTCAGCAAAATTCTATCACATTTGTTCAATTTACGTCGCTCCTATTTCAGATAGCGTATTGGGCTAAGCGGCATCTCAAAGCGCATGAAATGGCGAGTAAAATGCACTATTAAACTTCTATGTTAGGGCAAACAGAGACCCGATTAGATCATTTTATATTATGGTTAATTTAAGAATTCAGCAAAATTCTATTACATTTGTTCAATTTACGTCGCTCCTATTTCAGATAGCGCACTGGGCTACGCGGCATCATAAACCGCGTGGAATGGCGAGTAAAATGCACTATTAAACTTCTATGATAGGGCAATCAGAGACCCGATTAGATCATTTTATATTATGGTTAATATAAGAATTCAGCGAAATTCTATCACATTTGTTCAATTTACTTCGCTCCTATTTCAGATAGCGTACTGGGCTAAGCGGCATCTCAAAGCGCATGCAATGGCGAATAAAATGCACTATTAAACTTCTACGCTAGGGCGAACAGAGACCCGATGAGATCATTTTACATTTTGGTTAATTTAAGAATTCAGCAAAATTCTATCACATTTGTTCAGTTTACGTCGCTCATATTTCAGATAGCGTATTGGGCTAAGCGGCATCTCAAAACGCATGAAATGGCCAGTAAAATGCACTATTAAACTTCTAGGGTAAGGCAAACAGAGACCCGATTAGATCATTTTATATTACGGTTAATATAAGAATACAGCGTAATTCTATCACATTTGTTCAACTAACGTCGCTCCTATTTCAGATAGCGTACTGGGCTCGGCGGCATCTTAAAGCGCGTGAAATGGCGAGTAAAATGCACTACTAAACTTCTATGATAGGGCAATCAGAGACCCGATTAGATCATTTTATATTTTGTTTAATATAAGATTTCAGGGAAATTCTATCACATTTGTTCAATTTACGTCGCTCCTATTTCAGATAGCGTATTGGGCTAGGCGGCATCTTAAAGCGCGTGGAAGGGCGAGTAAAATGCACTACTAAACTTCTATGATAGGGCAGTCAGAGACCCGATTAGATCATTTTATATTTTGTTTTATATAAGATTTCAGGGAAATTCTATCACATTTGTTCAATTTACGTCGCTCCTATTTCAGATAGCGTATTGGGCTAAGCGGCATCTCAAAGCGCATGAAATGGCGAGTAAAATGCACTATTAAACTTCTATGTTAGGGCAAACAGAGACCCGATTAGATCATTTTATATTATGGTTAATTTAAGAATTCAGCAAAATTTTATTACATTTGTTCAATTTACGTCGCTCCTATTTCAGATAGCGCACTGGGCTACGCGGCATCATAAACCGCGTGGAATGGCGAGTAAAATGCACTATTAAACTTCTATGATACGGCAATCAGAGACCAGATTAGATCATTTTATATTATGGTTAATATAAGAATTCAGCGAAATTCTATCACATTTGTTCAATTTACGTCGCTCCTATTTCAGATAGCGTACTGGGCTCTGCGGTATCTCAAAGCGCATGCAATGGCGAATAAAATGCACTATTAAACTTCTACGCTAGGGCGAACAGAGACCCGATGAGATCATTTTACATTTTGGTTAATATAAGAATTCAGCGAAATTCTATCACATTTGTTCAGTTTACGTCGCTCATATTTCAGATAGCGTATTGGGCTAAGCGGCATCTCAAAACGCATGAAATGGCCAGTAAAATGCACTATTAAACTTCTAGGGTAAGGCAAACAGAGACCCGATTAGATCATTTTATATTACGGTTAATATAAGAATACAGCGTAATTCTATCACATTTGTTCAACTAACGTCGCTCCTATTTCAGATAGCGTACTGGGCTCGGCGGCATCTTAAAGCGCGTGGAATGGCGAGTAAAATGCACTACTAAACTTCTATGATAGGGCAATCAGAGACCCGATTAGATCATTTTATATTTTGTTTTATATAAGATTTCAGGGAAATTCTATCACATTTGTTCAATTTACGTCGCTCCTATTTCAGATAGCGTATTGGGCTAGGCGGCATCTTAAAGCGCGTGGAAGGGCGAGTAAAATGCACTACTAAACTTCTATGATAGGGCAGTCAGAGACCCGATTAGATCATTTTATATTTTCTTTTATATAAGATTTCAGGGAAATTCTATCACATTTGTTCAATTTACGTCCCTCCTATTTCAGATAGCGTATTGGGCTAAGCGGCATCTCAAAGCGCATGAAATGGCAAATCAAATGCACTATTAAACTTCTAGGCTAGGGCAAACAGAGACCCGATTAGATCATTTTATATTATGGTTAATTTAAGAATTCAGCAAAATTCTATCACATTTGTTCAATTTACGTCGCTCCTATTTCAGATAGCGCACTGGGCTACGCGGCATCTTAAACCGCGTGGAATGGCGAGTAAAATGCACTATTAAACTTCTATGATAGGGCAATCAGAGACCCGATTAGATCATTTTATATTATGGTTAATTTAAGAATTCAGCAAAATCCTATCACATTTGTTCAATTTACGTCGCTCCTATTTCAGATAGCATACTCGGCTAAGCGGCATCTCAAAATGCATGAAATGGCGAGTAAAATGCACTATTAAACTTCTAGGGTAGGGCAAACAGAGACCCGATTAGATCATTTTATATTACGGTTAATATAAGAATTCAGCGTAATTCTATCACATTTGTTCAACTTACGTCGCTCCTATTTCACATAGCGTACTGGGCTAGGCGGCATCTTAAAGCGCGTGGAAGGGCGAGTAAAATGCACTGATAAACTTCTATGTTAGGGCAATCAGAGACCCGATTAGATCGTTTTATATTATGGTTAATTTAAGAATACAGCAAAGTTCTATCACATTTGTTCAATTTACGTCGCTCCTATTTCAGATAGCGTATTGGGCTAAGCGGTATCTCAAAACGCATGAAATGGCGAGTAAAATGCACTATTAAACTTCTAGGGTAAGGCAAGCAGAGACCCGATTAGATCATTTTATGTTTTGGTTAATATAAGAATTCAGCGAAATTCTATCACATTTGTTCAATTTACTTCGCTCATATTTCAGATAGCGTATTGGGCTAAGCGGCATCTCAAAGCGCATGAAATGGCCAGTAAAATGCACTATTAAACTTCTAGGGTAAGTCAAAGAGAGACCCGATTAGATCATTTTATATTACGGTTAATATAAGAATACAGCGTAATTCTATCACATTTGTTCAACTTCTGTCGCTCCTATTTCAGATAGCGTACTGGGCTCGGCGGCATCTTAAAGCGCGTGGAATGGCGAGTAAAATGCACAATTAAACTTCTATGATAGGGCAATCAGAGACCCGATTAGATCATTTTATATTTTGTTTTATATAAGCTTTCAGGGAAATTCTCTCACATTTGTTCAATTTACGTCGCTCCTATTTCAGATAGCGTATTGGGCTAAGCGGCATCTCAAAGCGCATGAAATCGCGAGTGAAATGCACTATTAAACTTCTAGGGTAAGGCAAATAGAGACCCGATTAGATCGTTTTACATTTTGGTTAATAAAAGAAATCAGCGAAATTCTATCACATTTGTTCAATTTACATCGCTCCTATTTCAGATAGCGTATTGGGCTAAGCGGCATCTCAAAGCGCATGAAATGGCGAATAAAATGCACTATTAAACTTCTACGCTAGGGCGAACAGAGACCCGATGAGATCATTTTACATTATGGCTAATAAGAGAATTGAGCGAAATTCTATCACATTTGTTCAATTTACGTCGCTCATATTTCAGATTGCGTATTGGGCTAAGCGGCATCACAAAGCGCATGAAATCGCGAGTGAAATGAACTATTAAACTTCTAGGGTAGGGCAAACAGAGACCCGATTAGATCATTTTATATTATGGTTAATTTAAGAATTCAGCAAAATTCTATCACATTTGTTCAATTTACTTCGCTCCTATTTCAGATAGCGTATGAGGCTAAGCGGCATCTCAAAGCGAATGAAATGGCGAGTAAAATGCACTATTAAACTTCTAGGGTAGGGCAAACAGAGACCCGATTAGATCATTTTATATTATGGTTAATTTAAGAATTCAGCAAAATTCTATCACATTTGTTCAATTTACGTCGCTCCTATTTCAGATAGCGTATTGGGCTAAGCGGCATCTCAAAGCGCATGAAATGGCGAGTAAAATGCACTATTAAACTTCTATGTTAGGGCAAACAGAGACCCGATTAGATCATTTTATATTATGGTTAATTTAAGAATTCAGCAAAATTCTATTACATTTGTTCAATTTACGTCGCTCCTATGTCAGATAGCGTACTGGGCTCTGCGGCATCTCAAAGCGCATGCAATGGCGAATAAAATGCACTATTAAACTTCTACGCTAGGGCGAACAGAGACCCGATGAGATCATTTTACATTTTGGTTAATATAAGAATTCAGCGAAATTCTATCACATTTGTTCAGTTTACGTCGCTCATATTTCAGATAGCGTATTGGGCTAAGCGGCATCTCAAAACGCATGAAATGGCCAGTAAAATGCACTATTAAACTTCTAGGGTAAGGCAAACAGAGACCCGATTAGATCATTTTATATTACGGTTAATATAAGAATACAGCGTAATTCTATCACATTTGTTCAACTAACGTCGCTCCTATTTCAGATAGCGTACTGGGCTCGGCGGCATCTTAAAGCGCGTGGAATGGCGAGGAAAATGCACTACTAAACTTCTATGATAGGGCAATCAGAGACCCGATTAGATCATTTTACATTTTCTTTTATATAAGATTTCAGGGAAATTCTATCACATTTGTACAATTTACGTCGCTCCTATTTCAGATAGCGTATTGGGCTAGGCGGCATCTTAAAGCGCGTGGAAGGGCGAGTAAAATGCACTACTAAACTTCTATGATAGGGCAGTCAGAGACCCGATTAGATCATTCTATATTTTGTTTTATATAAGATTTCAGGGAAATTCTATCACATTTGTTCAATTCACGTCGCTCCTATTTCAGATAGCGTATTGGGCTAAGCGGCATCTCAAAGCGCATGAAATGGCAAATAAAATGCACTATTAAACTTCTAGGCTAGGGCGAACAGAGACCCGATTAGATCATTTTGTATTATGGTTAATTTAAGAATTCAGCAAAATTCTATCACATTTGTTCAATTTACGTCGCTCCTATTTCAGATAGCGCACTGGGCTACGCGGCATCTTAAACCGCGTGGAATGGCGAGTAAAATGCACTATTAAACTTCTATGATAGGGCAATCAGCGACCCGATTAGATCATTTTATGTTTTGGTTAATATAAGAATTCAGCGAAATTCTATCACATTTGTTCAATTTACTTCGCTCATATTTCAGATAGCGTATTGGGCTAAGCGGCATCTCAAAGCGCATGAAATGGCCAGTAAAATGCACTATTAAACTTCTAGGGTAAGTCAAAGAGAGACCCGATTAGGTCATTTTATATTACGGTTAATATAAGAATACAGCGTAATTCTAGCACATTTGTTCAACTTCTGTCGCTCCTATTTCAGATAGCGTACTGGGCTCGGCGGCATCTTAAAGCGCGTGGAATGGCGAGTAAAATGCACAACTAAACTTCTATGATAGGGCAATCAGAGACCCGATTAGATCATTTTATAGTTTGTTTTATATAAGATTTCAGGGAAATTCTATCACATTTGTTCAATTTACGTCGCTCCTATTTCAGATAGCGTATTGGGCTAAGCGGCATCTCAAAGCGCATGAAATCGCGAGTGAAATGCACTATTAAACTTCTAGGGTAAGGCAAACAGAGACCCGATTAGATCGTTTTACATTTTGGTTAATAAAAGACATCAGCGAAATTATATCACATTTGTTCAATTTACATCGCTCCTATTTCAGATAGCGTATTGGGCTAAGCGGCATCTCAAAGCGCATGCAATGGCGAATAAAATGCACTATTAAACTTCTACGCTAGGGCGAACAGAGACCCGATGAGATCATTTTACAGTATGGCTAATAAAAGAATTCAGCGAAATTCTATCACATTTGTTCAATTTACGTCGCTGATATTTCAGATAGCGTATTGGGCTAAGCGGCATCTCAAAGCGCAAGAAATGGCGCGTAAAATGCACTATTAAACTTCTAGGGTAGGGCAAACAGAGACCCGATTAGATCATTTTATATTATGGTTTATTTAAGAATTCAGCAAAATTCTATCACATTTGTTCAATTTACGTCGCCCCTATTTCAGATAGCTTATTGGGCTAAGCGGCATCTCAAAGCGCATGAAATGACGAGTGAAATGCACTATTAAACTTCTAGGGTAGGGCAAATAGAGACCCGATTAGATTATTTTACATTAAGGTTAATATAAGAATTCAGCGAAATTCTATCACATTTGTTCAATTTACGTCGCTGATATTTCAGATAGCGTATTGGGCTAAGCGGCTTCTCAAAGCCCAAGAAATGGCCCGTAAAATGCAATATTAAACTTCCAGGGTAGGGCAAACAGAGACCCGATTAGATCATTTTATATTATGATTAATTTAAGAATTCAGCGAAATTCTATCACACTTGTTCAATTTACTTCGCTCCTATTTCAGATAGCGTATGAGGCTAAGCGGCATCTCAAAGCGCATGAAATGGCGAGTAAAATGCACTATTAAACTTCTAGGGTAGGGCAAACAGAGACCCGATTAGATCATTTTATATTATGGTTAATTTAAGAATTCAGCAAAATTCTATCACATTTGTTCAATTTACGTCGCTCCTATTTCAGATAGCGTATTGGGCTAAGCGGCATCTCAAAGCGCATGAAATGGCGAGTAAAATGCACTATTAAACTTCTATGTTAGGGCAAACAGAGACCCGATTAGATCATTTTATATTATGGTTAATTTAAGAATTCAGGAAAATTCTATCACATTTGTTCAATTTACGTCGCTCCTATTTCAGATAGCGTACTGGGCTAGGCGGCATCTCAAAGCACGTGGAATGGCGAGTGAAATGCACTATTAAACTTCTATGATAGGGCAATCAGAGACCCGATTAGATCATTTCATATTTTGGTTAATATAAGAATTCAGCGAAATTCTATCACATTTGTTCAATTTACGTCGCTCCTATTTCAGAAAGCGTATTGGGCTAAGCGGCATCTCAAAGCGCATGAAATGGCGAGTAAAATGCTCTATTAAAATTCTAGGGTAGGGCAAACAGAGACCCGATTAGATCATTTTATATAATGGTTAATTTGAGGATTCAGAAAATTCTATCACATTAGTTCAATTTACGCCGCTCCTATTTCAGATAGCGTACTGGACTAGGCGGCATCTCAAAGCGCGTGGAATGGCGAGTAAAATGCACTATTAAACTTCTATGATAGGGCAATCAGAGACCCGATTAGATCATTTTATATTTTGGTTAATATAAGAATTCAGCGAAATTCTATCACATTTGTTCAATTTACGTCGCTCCTATTTCAGATAGCGTATTGGGCTAAGCGGCATCTCAAAGCGCAAGAAATGGCGCGTAAAATGCACCATTAAACTTCTAGGGTAGGGCAAACAGAGACCCGATTAGATCATTTTACATTAAGGTTAATATAAGAATTCAGCGTAATTCTATCACATTTGTTCAACTAACGTCGCTCCTATTTCAGATAGCGTACTGGGCTCGGCGGCATCTTAAAGCGCGTGGAATGGCGAGTAAAATGCACTACTAAACTTCTATGATAGGGCAATCAGAGACCCGATTAGATCATTTTATATTTTCTTTTATATAAGATTTCAGGGAAATTCTATCACATTTGTTCAATTTACGTCGCTCCTATTTCAGATAGCGTATTGGGCTAGGCGGCATCTTAAAGCGCGTGGAAGGGCGAGTAAAATGCACTACTAAACTTCTATGATAGGGCAGTCAGAGACCCGATTAGATCATTTTATATTTTGTTTTATATAAGATTTCAGGGAAATTCTATCACATTTGTTCAATTTACGTCGCTCCTATTTCAGATAGCGTATTGGGCTAAGCGGCATCTCAAAGCGCATGAAATGGCCAGTAAAATGCACTATTAAACTTCTATGTTAGGGCAAACAGAGACCCGATTAGATCATTTTATATTATGGTTAATTTAAGAATTCAGCAAAATTTTATTACATTTGTTCAATTTACGTCGCTCCTATTTCAGATAGCGCACTGGGCTACCCGGCATCATCAACCGCGTGGAATGGCGAGTAAAATGCACTATTAAACTTCTATGATACGGCAATCAGAGACCAGATTAGATCATTTTATATTATGGTTAATATAAGAATTCAGCGAAATTCTATCACATTTGTTCAATTTACGTCGCTCCTATTTCAGATAGCGTACTGGGCTCTGCGGTATCTCAAAGCGCATGCAATGGCGAATAAAATGCACTATTAAACTTCTACGCTAGGGCGAACAGAGACCCGATGAGATCATTTTACATTTTGGTTAATATAAGAATTCAGCGAAATTCTATCACATTTGTTCAGTTTACGTCGCTCATATTTCAGATAGCGTATTGGGCTAAGCGGCATCTTAAAACGCATGAAATGGCCAGTAAAATGCACTATTAAACTTCTAGGGTAAGGCAAACAGAGACCCGATTAGATCATTTTATATTACGGTTAATATAAGAATACAGCGTAATTCTATCACATTTGTTCAACTAACGTCGCTCCTATTTCAGATAGCGTACTGGGCTCGGCGGCATCTTAAAGCGCGTGGAATGGCGAGTAAAATGCACTACTAAACTTCTATGATAGGGCAATCAGAGACCCGATTAGATCATTTTATATTTTCTTTTATATAAGATTTCGGGGAAATTCTATCACATTTGTTCAATTTACGTCGCTCCTATTTCAGATAGCGTATTGGGCTAGGCGGCATCTTAAAGCGCGTGGAAGGGCGAGTAAAATGCACTACTAAACTTCTATGATAGGGCAGTCAGAGACCCGATTAGATCATTTTATATTTTCTTTTATATAAGATTTCAGGGAAATTCTATCACATTTGTTCAATTTACGTCGCTCCTATTTCAGATAGCGTATTGGGCTAAGCGGCATCTCAAAGCGCATGAAATGGCAAATCAAATGCACTATTAAACTTCTAGGCTAGGGCGAACAGAGACCCGATTAGATCATTTTATATTATGGTTAATTTAAGAATTCAGCAAAATTCTATCACATTTGTTCAATTTACGTCGCTCCTATTTCAGATAGCGCACTGGGCTACGCGGCATCTTAAACCGCGTGGAATGGCGAGTAAAATGCACTATTAAACTTCTATGATAGGGCAATCAGAGACCCGATTAGATCATTTTATATTATGGTTAATTTAAGAATTCAGCAAAATCCTATCACATTTGTTCAATTTACGTCGCTCCTATTTCAGATAGCATACTCGGCTAAGCGGCATCTCAAAATGCATGAAATGGCGAGTAAAATGCACTATTAAACTTCTAGGGTAGGGCAAACAGAGACCCGATTAGATCATTTTATATTACGGTTAATATAAGAATTCAGCGTAATTCTATCACATTTGTTCAACTTACGTCGCTCCTATTTCACATAGCGTACTGGGCTAGGCGGCATCTTAAAGCGCGTGGAAGGGCGAGTAAAATGCACTGATAAACTTCTATGTTAGGGCAATCAGAGACCCGATTAGATCGTTTTATATTATGGTTAATTTAAGAATACAGCAAAGTTCTATCACATTTGTTCAATTTACGTCGCTCCTATTTCAGATAGCGTATTGGGCTAAGCGGTATCTCAAAACGCATGAAATGGCGAGTAAAATGCACTATTAAACTTCTAGGGTAAGGCAAGCAGAGACCCGATTAGATCATTTTATGTTTTGGTTAATATAAGAATTCAGCGAAATTCTATCACATTTGTTCAATTTACTTCGCTCATATTTCAGATAGCGTATTGGGCTAAGCGGCATCTCAAAGCGCATGAAATGGCCAGTAAAATGCACTATTAAACTTCTAGGGTAAGTCAAAGAGAGACCCGATTAGATCATTTTATATTACGGTTAATATAAGAATACAGCGTAATTCTATCACATTTGTTCAACTTCTGTCGCTCCTATTTCAGATAGCGTACTGGGCTCGGCGGCATCTTAAAGCGCGTGGAATGGCGAGTAAAATGCACAATTAAACTTCTATGATAGGGCAATCAGAGACCCGATTAGATCATTTTATATTTTGTTTTATATAAGATTTCAGGGAAATTCTCTCACATTTGTTCAATTTACGTCGCTCCTATTTCAGATAGCGTATTGGGCTAAGCGGCATCTCAAAGCGCACGAAATCGCGAGTGAAATGCACTATTAAACTTCTAGGGTAAGGCAAATAGAGACCCGATTAGATCGTTTTACATTTTGGTTAATAAAAGAAATCAGCGAAATTCTATCACATTTGTTCAATTTACATCGCTCCTATTTCAGATAGCGTATTGGGCTAAGCGGCATCTCAAAGCGCATGAAATGGCGAATAAAATGCACTATTAAACTTCTACGCTAGGGCGAACAGAGACCCGATGAGATCATTTTACATTATGGCTAATAAGAGAATTGAGCGAAATTCTATCACATTTGTTCAATTTACGTCGCTCATATTTCAGATTGCGTATTGGGCTAAGCGGCATCACAAAGCGCATGAAATCGCGAGTGAAATGCACTATTAAACTTCTAGGGTAGGGCAAACAGAGACCCGATTAGATCATTTTATATTATGGTTAATTTAAGAATTCAGCAAAATTCTATCACATTTGTTCAATTTACTTCGCTCCTATTTCAGATAGCGTATGAGGCTAAGCGGCATCTCAAAGCGAATGAAATGGCGAGTAAAATGCACTATTAAACTTCTAGGGTAGGGCAAACAGAGACCCGATTAGATCATTTTATATTATGGTTAATTTAAGAATTCAGCAAAATTCTATCACATTTGTTCAATTTACGTCGCTCCTATTTCAGATAGCGTATTGGGCTAAGCGGCATCTCAAAGCGCATGAAATGGCGAGTAAAATGCACTATTAAACTTCTATGTTAGGGCAAACAGAGACCCGATTAGATCATTTTATATTATGGTTAATTTAAGAATTCAGCAAAATTCTATTACATTTGTTCAATTTACGTCGCTCCTATGTCAGATAGCGTACTGGGCTCTGCGGCATCTCAAAGCGCATGCAATGGCGAATAAAATGCACTATTAAACTTCTACGCTAGGGCGAACAGAGACCCGATGAGATCATTTTACATTTTGGTTAATATAAGAATTCAGCGAAATTCTATCACATTTGTTCAGTTTACGTCGCTCATATTTCAGATAGCGTATTGGGCTAAGCGGCATCTCAAAACGCATGAAATGGCCAGTAAAATGCACTATTAAACTTCTAGGGTAAGGCAAACAGAGACCCGATTAGATCATTTTATATTACGGTTAATATAAGAATACAGCGTAATTCTATCACATTTGTTCAACTAACGTCGCTCCTATTTCAGATAGCGTACTGGGCTCGGCGGCATCTTAAAGCGCGTGGAATGGCGAGGAAAATGCACTACTAAACTTCTATGATAGGGCAATCAGAGACCCGATTAGATCATTTTACATTTTCTTTTATATAAGATTTCAGGGAAATTCTATCACATTTGTACAATTTACGTCGCTCCTATTTCAGATAGCGTATTGGGCTAGGCGGCATCTTAAAGCGCGTGGAATGGCGAGTAAAATGCACTACTAAACTTCTATGATAGGGCAGTCAGAGACCCGATTAGATCATTCTATATTTTGTTTTATATAAGATTTCAGGGAAATTCTATCACATTTGTTCAATTTACGTCGCTCCTATTTCAGATAGCGTATTGGGCTAAGCGGCATCTCAAAGCGCATGAAATGGCAAATAAAATGCACTATTAAACTTCTAGGCTAGGGCGAACAGAGACCCGATTAGATCATTTTGTATTATGGTTAATTTAAGAATTCAGCAAAATTCTATCACATTTGTTCAATTTACGTCGCTCCTATTTCAGATAGCGCACTGGGCTACGCGGCATCTTAAACCGCGTGGAATGGCGAGTAAAATGCACTATTAAACTTCTATGATAGGGCAATCAGCGACCCGATTAGATCACTTTATGTTTTGGTTAATATAAGAATTCAGCGAAATTCTATCACATTTGTTCAATTTACTTCGCTCATATTTCAGATAGCGTATTGGGCTAAGCGGCATCTCAAAGCGCATGAAATGGCCAGTAAAATGCACTATTAAACTTCTAGGGTAAGTCAAAGAGAGACCCGATTAGGTCATTTTATATTACGGTTAATATAAGAATACAGCGTAATTCTAGCACATTTGTTCAACTTCTGTCGCTCCTATTTCAGATAGCGTACTGGGCTCGGCGGCATCTTAAAGCGCGTGGAATGGCGAGTAAAATGCACAACTAAACTTCTATGATAGGGCAATCAGAGACCCGATTAGATCATTTTATATTTTGTTTTATATAAGATTTCAGGGAAATTCTATCACATTTGTTCAATTTACGTCGCTCCTATTTCAGATAGCGTATTGGGCTAAGCGGCATCTCAAAGCGCATGAAATCGCGAGTGAAATGCACTATTAAACTTCTAGGGTAAGGCAAACAGAGACCCGATTAGATCGTTTTACATTTTGGTTAATAAAAGACATCAGCGAAATTATATCACATTTGTTCAATTTACGTCGCCCCTATTTCAGATAGCTTATTGGGCTAAGCGGCATCTCAAAGCGCAGTAAATGACGAGTGAAATGCACTATTAAACTTCTAGGGTAGGGCAAATAGAGACCCGATTAGATTATTTTACATTAAGGTTAATATAAGAATTCAGCGAAATTCTATCACATTTGTTCAATTTACGTCGCTGATATTTCAGATAGCGTATTGGGCTAAGCGGCTTCTCAAAGCCCAAGAAATGGCCCGTAAAATGCAATATTAAACTTCCAGGGTAGGGCAAACAGAGACCCGATTAGATCATTTTATATTATGATTAATTTAAGAATTCAGCGAAATTCTATCACATTTGTTCAATTTACTTCGCTCCTATTTCAGATAGCGTATGGGGCTAAGCGGCATCTCAAAGCGCATGAAATGGCGAGTAAAATGCACTATTAAACTTCTAGGGTAGGGCAAACAGAGACCCGATTAGATCATTTTATATTATGGTTAATTTAAGAATTCAGCAAAATTCTATCACATTTGTTCAATTTACGTCGCTCCTATTTCAGATAGCGTATTGGGCTAAGCGGCATCTCAAAGCGCATGAAATGGCGAGTAAAATGCACTGTTAAACTTCTATGTTAGGGCAAACAGAGACCCGATTAGATCATTTTATATTATGGTTAATTTAAGAATTCAGCGAAATTCTATCACATTTGTTCAATTTACGTCGCTCCTATTTCAGATAGCGTACTGGGCTAGGCGGCATCTCAAAGCACGTGGAATGGCGAGTGAAATGCACTATTAAACTTCTATGATAGGGCAATCAGAGACCCGATTTGATCATTTCATGTTTTGGTTAATATAAGAATTCAGCGAAATTCTATCACATTTGTTCAATTTACGTCGCTCCTATTTCAGAAAGCGTATTGGGCTAAGTGGCATCTCAAAGCGCATGAAATGGCGAGTAAAATGCTCTATTAAAATTCTAGGGTAGGGCAAACAGAGACCCGATTAGATCATTTTATATAATGGTTAATTTGAGGATTCAGAAAATTCTATCACATTAGTTCAATTTACGCCGCTCCTATTTCAGATAGCGTACTGGACTAGGCGGCATCTCAAAGCGCGTGGAATGGCGAGTAAAATGCACTATTAAACTTCTATGATAGGGCAATCAGAGACCCGATTAGATCATTTTATATTTTGGTTAATATAAGAATTCAGCGAAATTCTATCACATTTGTTCAATTTACGTCGCTCCTATTTCAGATAGCGTATTGGGCTAAGCGGCATCTCAAAGCGCAAGAAATGGCGCGTAAAATGCACCATTAAACTTCTAGGGTAGGGCAAACAGAGACCCGATTAGATCATTTTACATTAAGGTTAATATAAGAATTCAGCGAAATTCTATCACATTTGTTCAATTTACTTCGCTCCTATTTCAGATAGCGTATTGAGCTAAGCGGCATCTCAAAGCGCGCGAAATGGCGAGTAAAATGCACTATTAAACTTCTAGGGTAAGGCAAACAGAGACCCGATTAGATCGTTTTACATTTTGGTTAATAAAAGAAATCAGCGAAATTCTATCACATTTGTTCAACTTACGTCGCTCCTATTTCAGATAGCGTATTGGGCTAAGCGGCATCTCAAAGCGCATGAAATGGCGAGTAAAATGCACTATTAAACTTCTAGGGTAAGGCAAGCAGAGACCCGATTAGATCATTTTATGTTTTGGTTAATATAAGAATTCAGCGAAATTCTATCACATTTGTTCAATTTACTTCGCTCCTATTTCAGATAGCGTATTGAGCTAAGCGGCATCTCAAAGCGCATGAAATGGCGAGTAAAATGCACTATTAAACTTCTAGGGTAAGGCAAACAGAGACCCGATTAGATCAATTTATATTACGGTTAATATAAGAATTCAGCGTAATTCTATCACATTTGTTCAACTTACGTCGCTCCTATTTCAGATAGCGGACTGGGCTAGGCGGCATCTTAAAGCGCGTGGAAGGGCGAGTAAAATGCACTACTAATCTTCTATGGTAGGGCAATCAGAGACCCGATTAGATCATTTTATATTTTGGTTAATATAAGAATTCAGCGAAATTCTATCACATTTGTTCAATTTACGTCGCTCCTATTTCAGATAGCGTACTGGGCTATGCGGCATCTCAAAGCGCGTGGAATGGCGAGTAAAATGCACTATTAAACTTCTATGATAGGGCAATCAGAGACCCGATTAGATCATTTTATATTATGATTAATTTAAGAATTCAGCGAAATTCTATCACATTTGTTCAGTTTACTTCGCTCCTATTTCAGATAGCGTATGGGGCTAAGCGGCATCTCAAAGCGCATGAAATGGCGAGTACAATGCACTATTAAACTTCTAGGGTAGGGCAAACAGAGACCCGATTAGATCATTTTATATTACGGTTAATATAAGAATTCAGCGTAATTCTATCACATTTGTTCGACCTACGTCGCTCCTATTTCACATAGCGTACTGGGCTAGGCGGCATCTTAAAGCGCGTGGAAGGGCGAGTAAAATGCACTGATAAACTTCTATGTTAGGGCAATCAGAGACCCGATTAGATCGTTTTATATTATGGTTAATTTAAGAATACAGCAAAATTCTATCACATTTGTTCAATTTACGTCGCTCCTATTTCAGATAGCGTATTGGGCTAAGCGGCATCTCAAAGCGAATGAAATGGCGAGTAAAATGCACTATTAAACTTCTAGGGTAGGGCAAACAGAGACCCGATTAGTTCATTTTATATTATGGTTAATTTAAGAATTCAGCAAAATTCTATCACATTTGTTCAATTTACGTCGCTCCTATTTCAGATAGCGTATTGGGCTAAGCGGCATCTCAAAGCGCATGAAATGGCGAGTAAAATGCACTATTAAACTTCTATGTTAGGGCAAACAGAGACCCGATTAGATCATTTTATATTATGGTTAATTTAAGAATTCAGCAAAATTCTATTACATTTGTTCAATTTACGTCGCACCTGTTTCAGATAGCGCACTGGGCTACGCGGCATCATAAACCGCGTGGAATGGCGAGCAAAATGCACTATTAAACTTCTATGATAGGGCAATCAGAGACCCGATTAGATCATTTTATATTATGGTTAATATAAGAATTCAGCGAAATTCTATCACATTTGTTCAATTTACTTCGCTCCTATTTCAGATAGCGTACTGGGCTATGCGGCATCTCAAAGCGCATGCAATGGCGAATAAAATGCACTATTAAACTTCTACGCTAGGGCGAACAGAGACCCGATGAGATCATTTTACATTTTGGTTAATATAAGAATTCAGCAAAATTCTATCACATTTGTTCAGTTTACGTCGCTCATATTTCAGATAGCGTATTGGGCTAAGCGGCATCTCAAAACGCATGAAATGGCCAGTAAAATGCACTATTAAACTTCTAGGGTAAGGCAAACAGAGACCCGATTAGATCATTTTATATTACGGTTAATATAAGAATACAGCGTAATTCTATCACATTTGTTCAACTTACGTCGCTCCTATTTCAGATAGCGTACTGGGCTCGGCGGCATCTTAAAGCGCGTGGAATGGCGAGTAAAATGCACTACTAAACTTCTATGATAGGGCAATCAGAGACCCGATTAGATCATTTTATATTTTCTTTTATATAAGATTTCAGGGAAATTCTATCACATTTGTTCAATTTACGTCGCTCCTATTTCAGATAGCGTATTGGGCTAGGCGGCATCTTAAAGCGCGTGGAAGGGCGAGTAAAATGCACTACTAAACTTCTATGATAGGGCAGTCAGAGACCCGATTAGATCATTTTATATTTTGTTTTATATAAGATTTCAGGGAAATTCTATCACATTTGTTCAATTTACGTCGCTCCTATTTCAGATAGCGTATTGGGCTAAGCGGCATCTCAAAGCGCATGAAATGGCCAGTAAAATGCACTATTAAACTTCTATGTTAGGGCAAACAGAGACCCGATTAGATCATTTTATATTATGGTTAATTTAAGAATTCAGCAAAATTTTATTACATTTGTTCAATTTACGTCGCTCCTATTTCAGATAGCGCACTGGGCTACGCGGCATCATAAACCGCGTGGAATGGCGAGTAAAATGCACTATTAAACTTCTATGATACGGCAATCAGAGACCAG
This sequence comes from Macropis europaea, assembly GCA_916610135.2. Lineage (NCBI taxonomy): Eukaryota > Metazoa > Arthropoda > Insecta > Hymenoptera > Melittidae > Macropis > Macropis europaea. The sequence goes on from CAKAJE020000806.1 coordinate 73,581, forward strand.
ATTAGATCATTTTATATTATGGTTAATATAAGAATTCAGCGAAATTCTATCACATTTGTTCAATTTACGTCGCTCCTATTTCAGATAGCGTACTGGGCTCTGCGGTATCTCAAAGCGCATGCAATGGCGAATAAAATGCACTATTAAACTTCTACGCTAGGGCGAACAGAGACCCGATGAGATCATTTTACATTTTGGTTAATATAAGAATTCAGCGAAATTCTATCACATTTGTTCAGTTTACGTCGCTCATATTTCAGATAGCGTATTGGGCTAAGCGGCATCTCAAAACGCATGAAATGGCCAGTAAAATGCACTATTAAACTTCTAGGGTAAGGCAAACAGAGACCCGATTAGATCATTTTATATTACGGTTAATATAAGAATACAGCGTAATTCTATCACATTTGTTCAACTAACGTCGCTCCTATTTCAGATAGCGTACTGGGCTCGGCGGCATCTTAAAGCGCGTGGAATGGCGAGTAAAATGCACTACTAAACTTCTATGATAGGGCAATCAGAGACCCGATTAGATCATTTTATATTTTCTTTTATATAAGATTTCAGGGAAATTCTATCACATTTGTTCAATTTACGTCGCTCCTATTTCAGATAGCGTATTGGGCTATGCGGCATCTTAAAGCGCGTGGAAGGGCGAGTAAAATGCACTACTAAACTTCTATGATAGGGCAGTCAGAGACCCGATTAGATCATTTTATATTTTCTTTTATATAAGATTTCAGGGAAATTCTATCACATTTGTTCAATTTACGTCCCTCCTATTTCAGATAGCGTATTGGGCTAAGCGGCATCTCAAAGCGCATGAAATGGCAAATCAAATGCACTATTAAACTTCTAGGCTAGGGCGAACAGAGACCCGATTAGATCATTTTGTATTACGGTTAATTTAAGAATTCAGCAAAATTCTATCACATTTGTTCAATTTACGTCGCTCCTATTTCAGATAGCGCACTGGGCTACGCGGCATCTTAAACCGCGTGGAATGGCGAGTAAAATGCACTATTAAACTTCTATGATAGGGCAATCAGAGACCCGATTAGATCATTTTATATTATGGTTAATTTAAGAATTCAGCAAAATCCTATCACATTTGTTCAATTTACGTCGCTCCTATTTCAGATAGCATACTCGGCTAAGCGGCATCTCAAAATGCATGAAATGGCGAGTAAAATGCACTATTAAACTTCTAGGGTAGGGCAAACAGAGACCCGATTAGATCATTTTATATTACGGTTAATATAAGAATTCAGCGTAATTCTATCACATTTGTTCGACTTACGTTGCTCCTATTTCACATAGCGTACTGGGCTAGGCGGCATCTTAAAGCGCGTGGAAGGGCGAGTAAAATGCACTGATAAACTTCTATGTTAGGGCAATCAGAGACCCGATTAGATCGTTTTATATTATGGTTAATTTAAGAATACAGCAAAGTTCTATCACATTTGTTCAATTTACGTCGCTCCTATTTCAGATAGCGTATTGGGCTAAGCGGTATCTCAAAACGCATGAAATGGCGAGTAAAATGCACTATTAAACTTCTAGGGTAAGGCAAGCAGAGACCCGATTAGATCATTTTATGTTTTGGTTAATATAAGAATTCAGCGAAATTCTATCACATTTGTTCAATTTACTTCGCTCATATTTCAGATAGCGTATTGGGCTAAGCGGCATCTCAAAGCGCATGAAATGGCCAGTAAAATGCACTATTAAACTTCTAGGGTAAGTCAAAGAGAGACCCGATTAGATCATTTTATATTACGGTTAATATAAGAATACAGCGTAATTCTATCACATTTGTTCAACTTCTGTCGCTCCTATTTCAGATAGCGTACTGGGCTCGGCGGCATCTTAAAGCGCGTGGAATGGCGAGTAAAATGCACAATTAAACTTCTATGATAGGGCAATCAGAGACCCGATTAGATCATTTTATATTTTGTTTTATATAAGATTTCAGGGAAATTCTATCACATTTGTTCAATTTACGTCGCTCCTATTTCAGATAGCGTATTGGGCTAAGCGGCATCTCAAAGCGCATGAAATGGCAAATAAAATGCACTATTAAACTTCTAGGCTAGGGCGAACAGAGACCCGATTAGATCATTTTGCATTATGGTTAATTTAAGAATTCAGCAAAATTCTATCACATTTGTTCAATTTACGTCGCTCCTATTTCAGATAGCGCACTGGGCTACGCGGCATCTTAAACCGCGTGGAATGGCGAGTAAAATGCACTATTAAACTTCTATAATAGGGCAATCAGCGACCCGATTAGATCATTTTATGTTTTGGTTAATATAAGAATTCAGCGAAATTCTATCACATTTGTTCAATTTACTTCGCTCATATTTCAGATAGCGTATTGGGCTAAGCGGCATCTCAAAGCGCATGAAATGGCCAGTAAAATGCACTATTAAACTTCTTGGGTAAGTCAAAGAGAGACCCGATTAGATCATTTTATATTACGGTTAATATAAGAATACAGCGTAATTCTATCACATTTGTTCAACTTCTGTCGCTCCTATTTCAGATAGCGTACTGGGCTCGGCGGCATCTTAAAGCGCGTGGAATGGCGAGTAAAATGCACAACTATACTTCTATGATAGGGCAATCAGAGACCCGATTAGATCATTTTATAGTTTGTTTTATATAAGATTTCAGGGAAATTCTATCACATTTGTTCAATTTACGTCGCTCCTATTTCAGATAGCGTATTGGGCTAAGCGGCATCTCAAAGCGCATGAAATCGCGAGTGAAATGCACTATTAAACTTCTAGGGTAAGGCAAACAGAGACCCGATTAGATCGTTTTACATTTTGGTTAATAAAAGAAATCAGCGAAATTATATCACATTTGTTCAATTTACATCGCTCCTATTTCAGATAGCGTATTGAGCTAAGCGGCATCTCAAAGCGCATGCAATGGCGAATAAAATGCACTATTAAACTTCTACGCTAGGGCGAACAGAGACCCGATGAGATCATTTTACATTATGGCTAATAAAAGAATTCAGCGAAATTCTATCACATTTGTTCAATTTACGTCGCTGATATTTCAGATAGCGTATTGGGCTAAGCGGCATCTCAAAGCGCAAGAAATGGCGCGTAAAATGCACTATTAAACTTCTAGGGTAGGGCAAACAGAGACCCGATTAGATCATTTTATATTATGGTTTATTTAAGAATTCAGCAAAATTCTATCACATTTGTTCAATTTACGTCGCCCCTATTTCAGATAGCTTATTGGGCTAAGCGGCATCTCAAAGCGCATGAAATGACGAGTGAAATGCACTATTAAACTTCTAGGGTAGGGCAAATAGAGACCCGATTAGATTATTTTACATTAAGGTTAATATAAGAATTCAGCGAAATTCTATCACATTTGTTCAATTTACGTCGCTGATATTTCAGATAGCGTATTGGGCTAAGCGGCTTCTCAAAGCCCAAGAAATGGCCCGTAAAATGCAATATTAAACTTCCAGGGTAGGGCAAACAGAGACCCGATTAGATCATTTTATATTATGATTAATTTAAGAATTCAGCGAAATTCTATCACATTTGTTCAATTTACTTCGCTCCTATTTCAGATAGCGTATGAGGCTAAGCGGCATCTCAAAGCGCATGAAATGGCGAGTAAAATGCACTATTAAACTTCTAGGGTAGGGCAAACAGAGACCCGATTAGATCATTTTATATTATGGTTAATTTAAGGATTCAGCAAAATTCTATCACATTTGTTCAATTTACGTCGCTCCTATTTCAGATAGCGTATTGGGCTAAGCGGCATCTCAAAGCGCATGAAATGGCGAGTAAAATGCACTATTAAACTTCTATGTTAGGGCAAACAGAGACCCGATTAGATCATTTTATATTATGGTTAATTTAAGAATTCAGCAAAATTCTATCACATTTGTTCAATTTACGTCGCTCCTATTTCAGATAGCGTACTGGGCTAGGCGGCATCTCAAAGCACGTGGAATGGCGAGTGAAATGCACTATTAAACTTCTATGATAGGGCAATCAGAGACCCGATTAGATCATTTCATATTTTGGTTAATATAAGAATTCAGCGAAATTCTATCACATTTGTTCAATTTACGTCGCTCCTATTTCAGAAAGCGTATTGGGCTAAGCGGCATCTCAAAGCGCATGAAATGGCGAGTAAAATGCTCTATTAAAATTCTAGGGTAGGGCAAACAGAGACCCGATTAGATCATTTCATATAATGGTTAATTTGAGGATTCAGAAAATTCTATCACATTAGTTCAATTTACGTCGCTCCTATTTCAGATAGCGTACTGGGCTAGGCGGCATCTCAAAGCGCGTGGAATGGCGAGTAAAATGCACTATTAAACTTCTAGGGTAAGGCAAACAGAGACCCGATTAGATCAATTTATATTACGGTTAATATAAGAATTCAGCGTAATTGTATCACATTTGTTCAACTTACGTCGCTCCTATTTCAGATAGCGGACTGGGCTAGGCGGCATCTTAAAGCGCGTGGAAGGGCGAGTAAAATGCACTACTAAACTTCTATGGTAGGGCAATCAGAGACCCGATTAGATCATTTTATATTTTGGTTAATATAAGAATTCAGCGAAATTCTATCACATTTGTTCAATTTACGTCGCTCCTATTTCAGATAGCGTACTGGGCTATGCGGCATCTCAAAGCGCGTGGAATGGCGAGTAAAATGCACTATTAAACTTCTATGATAGGGCAATCAGAGACCCGATTAGATCATTTTATATTATGATTAATTTAAGAATTCAGCGAAATTCTATCACATTTGTTCAGTTTACTTCGCTCCTATTTCAGATAGCGTATGGGGCTAAGCGGCATCTCAAAGCGCATGAAATGGCGAGTACAATGCACTATTAAACTTCTAGGGTAGGGCAAACAGAGACCCGATTAGATCATTTTATATTACGGTTAATATAAGAATTCAGCGTAATTCTATCACATTTGTTCGACCTACGTCGCTCCTATTTCACATAGCGTACTGGGCTAGGCGGCATCTTAAAGCGCGTGGAAGGGCGAGTAAAATGCACTGATAAACTTCTATGTTAGGGCAATCAGAGACCCGATTAGATCGTTTTATATTATGGTTAATTTAAGAATTCAGCAAAATTCTATCACATTTGTTCAATTTACGTCGCTCCTATTTCAGATAGCGTATTGGGCTAAGCGGCATCTCAAAGCGCATGAAATGGCGAGTAAAATGCACTATTAAACTTCTATGTTAGGGCAAACAGAGACCCGATTAGATCATTTTATATTATGGTTAATTTAAGAATTCAGCAAAATTCTATTACATTTGTTCAATTTACGTCGCTCCTATTTCAGATAGCGCACTGGGCTACGCGGCATCATAAACCGCGTGGAATGGCGAGTAAAATGCACTATTAAACTTCTATGATAGGGCAATCAGAGACCCGATTAGATCATTTTATATTATGGTTAATATAAGAATTCAGCGAAATTCTATCACATTTGTTCAATTTACGTCGCTCCTATTTCAGATAGCGTACTGGGCTCTGCGGCATCTCAAAGTGCATGCAATGGCGAATAAAATGCACTATTAAACTTCTACGCTAGGGCGAACAGAGACCCGATGAGATCATTTTACATTTTGGTTAATATAAGAATTCAGCAAAATTCTATCACATTTGTTCAGTTTACGTCGCTCATATTTCAGATAGCGTATTGGGCTAAGCGGCATCTCAAAACGCATGAAATGGCCAGTAAAATGCACTATTAAACTTCTAGGGTAAGGCAAACAGAGACCCGATTAGATCATTTTATATTACGGTTAATATAAGAATACAGCGTAATTCTATCACATTTGTTCAACTAACGTCGCTCCTATTTCAGATAGCGTACTGGGCTCGGCGGCATCTTAAAGCGCGTGGAATGGCGAGTAAAATGCACTACTAAACTTCTATGATAGGGCAATCAGAGACCCGATTAGATCATTTTATATTTTCTTTTATATAAGATTTCAGGGAAATTCTATCACATTTGTTCAATTTACGTCGCTCCTATTTCAGATAGCGTTTTGGGCTAGGCGGCATCTTAAAGCGCGTGGAAGGGCGAGTAAAATGCACTACTAAACTTCTATGATAGGGCAATCAGAGACCCGATTAGATCATTTTATATTTTGTTTTATATAAGATTTCAGGGAAATTCTATCACATTTGTTCAATTTACGTCGCTCCTATTTCAGATAGCGTATTGGGCTAAGCGGCATCTCAAAGCGCATGAAATGGCCAGTAAAATGCACTATTAAACTTCTATGTTAGGGCAAACAGAGACCCGATTAGATCATTTTATATTATGGTTAATTTAAGAATTCAGCAAAATTTTATTACATTTGTTCAATTTACGTCGCTCCTATTTCAGATAGCGCACTGGGCTACGCGGCATCATAAACCGCGTGGAATGGCGAGTAAAATGCACTATTAAACTTCTATGATAGGGCAATCAGAGACCAGATTAGATCATTTTATATTATGGTTAATATAAGAATTCAGCGAAATTCTATCACATTTGTTCAATTTACGTCGCTCCTATTTCAGATAGCGTACTGGGCTCTGCGGCATCTCAAAGCGCATGCAATGGCGAATAAAATGCACTATTAAACTTCTACGCTAGGGCGAACAGAGACCCGATGAGATCATTTTACATTTTGGTTAATATAAGAATTCAGCGAAATTCTATCACATTTGTTCAGTTTACGTCGCTCATATTTCAGATAGCGTATTGGGCTAAGCGGCATCTCAAAACGCATGAAATGGCCAGTAAAATGCACTATTAAACTTCTAGGGTAAGGCAAACAGAGACCCGATTAGATCATTTTATATTACGGTTAATATAAGAATACAGCGTAATTCTATCACATTTGTTCAACTTACGTCGCTCCTATTTCAGATAGCGTACTGGGCTCGGCGGCATCTTAAAGCGCGTGGAATGGCGAGTAAAATGCACTACTAAACTTCTATGATAGGGCAATCAGAGACCCGATTAGATCATTTTATATTTTCTTTTATATAAGATTTCAGGGAAATTCTATCACATTTGTTCAATTTACGTCGCTCCTATTTCAGATAGCGTATTGGGCTAGGCGGCATCTTAAAGCGCGTGGAAGGGCGAGTAAAATGCACTACTAAACTTCTATGATAGGGCAGTCAGAGACCCGATTAGATCATTTTATATTTTCTTTTATATAAGATTTCAGGGAAATTCTATCACATTTGTTCAATTTACGTCCCTCCTATTTCAGATAGCGTATTGGGCTAAGCGGCATCTCAAAGCGCATGAAATGGCAAATCAAATGCACTATTAAACTTCTAGGCTAGGGCGAACAGAGACCCGATTAGATCATTCTGTATTATGGTTAATTTAAGAATTCAGCAAAATTCTATCACATTTGTTCAATTTACGTCGCTCCTATTTCAGATAGCGCACTGGGCTACGCGGCATCTTAAACCGCGTGGAATGGCGAGTAAAATGCACTATTAAACTTCTATGATAGGGCAATCAGCGACCCGATTAGATCATTTTATATTATGGTTAATTTAAGAATTCAGCAAAATCCTATCACATTTGTTCAATTTACGTCGCTCCTATTTCAGATAGCATACTCGGCTAAGCGGAATCTCAAAATGCATGAAATGGCGAGTAAAATGCACTATTAAACTTCTAGGGTAGGGCAAACAGAGACCCGATTAGATCATTTTATATTACGGTTAATATAAGAATTCAGCGTAATTCTATCACATTTGTTCGACTTACGTTGCTCCTATTTCACATAGCGTACTGGGCTAGGCGGCATCTTAAAGCGCGTGGAAGGGCGAGTAAAATGCACTGATAAACTTCTATGTTAGGGCAATCAGAGACCCGATTAGATCGTTTTATATTATGGTTAATTTAAGAATACAGCAAAGTTCTATCACATTTGCTCAATTTACGTCGCTCCTATTTCAGATAGCGTATTGGGCTAAGCGGTATCTTAAAACGCATGAAATGGCGAGTAAAATGCACTATTAAACTTCTAGGGTAAGGCAAGCAGAGACCCGATTAGATCATTTTATGTTTTGGTTAATATAAGAATTCAGCGAAATTCTATCACATTTGTTCAATTTACTTCGCTCATATTTCAGATAGCGTATTGGGCTAAGCGGCATCTCAAAGCGCATGAAATGGCCAGTAAAATGCACTATTAAACTTCTAGGGTAAGTCAAAGAGAGACCCGATTAGATCATTTTATATTACGGTTAATATAAGAATACAGCGTAATTCTATCACATTTGTTCAACTTCTGTCGCTCCTATTTCAGATAGCGTACTGGGCTCAGCGGCATCTTAAAGCGCGTGGAATGGCGAGTAAAATGCACAATTAAACTTCTATGATAGGGCAATCAGAGACCCGATTAGATCATTTTATATTTTGTTTTATATAAGATTTCAGGGAAATTCTATCACATTTGTTCAATTTACGTCGCTCCTATTTCAGATAGCGTATTGGGCTAAGCGGCATCTCAAAGCGCATGAAATGGCAAATAAAATGCACTATTAAACTTCTAGGCTAGGGCGAACAGAGACCCGATTAGATCATTTTGTATTATGGTTAATTTAAGAATTCAGCAAAATTCTATCACATTTGTTCAATTTACGTCGCTCCTATTTCAGATAGCGCACTGGGCTACGCGGCATCTTAAACCGCGTGGAATGGCGAGTAAAATGCACTATTAAACTTCTATAATAGGGCAATCAGCGACCCGATTAGATCATTTTATGTTTTGGTTAATATAAGAATTCAGCGAAATTCTATCACATTTGTTCAATTTACTTCGCTCATATTTCAGATAGCGTATTGGCTAAGCGGCATCTCAAAGCGCATGAAATGGCCAGTAAAATGCACTATTAAACTTCTTGGGTAAGTCAAAGAGAGACCCGATTAGATCATTTTATATTACGGTTAATATAAGAATACAGCGTAATTCTATCACATTTGTTCAACTTCTGTCGCTCCTATTTCAGATAGCGTACTGGGCTCGGCGGCATCTTAAAGCGCGTGGAATGGCGAGTAAAATGCACAACTATACTTCTATGATAGGGCAATCAGAGACCCGATTAGATCATTTTATAGTTTGTTTTATATAAGATTTCAGGGAAATTCTATCACATTTGTTCAATTTACGTCGCTCCTATTTCAGATAGCGTATTGGGCTAAGCGGCATCTCAAAGCGCATGAAATCGCGAGTGAAATGCACTATTAAACTTCTAGGGTAAGGCAAACAGAGACCCGATTAGATCGTTTTACATTTTGGTTAATAAAAGAAATCAGCGAAATTATATCACATTTGTTCAATTTACATCGCTCCTATTTCAGATAGCGTATTGAGCTAAGCGGCATCTCAAAGCGCATGCAATGGCGAATAAAATGCACTATTAAACTTCTACGCTAGGGCGAACAGAGACCCGATGAGATCATTTTACATTATGGCTAATAAAAGAATTCAGCGAAATTCTATCACATTTGTTCAATTTGCGTCGCTGATATTTCAGATAGCGTATTGGGCTAAGCGGCATCTCAAAGCGCAAGAAATGGCGCGTAAAATGCACTATTAAACTTCTAGGGTAGGGCAAACAGAGACCCGATTAGATCATTTTATATTATGGTTTATTTAAGAATTCAGCAAAATTCTATCACATTTGTTCAATTTACGTCGCCCCTATTTCAGATAGCTTATTGGGCTAAGCGGCATCTCAAAGCGCATGAAATGACGAGTGAAATGCACTATTAAACTTCTAGGGTAGGGCAAATAGAGACCCGATTAGATTATTTTACATTAAGGTTAATATAAGAATTCAGCGAAATTCTATCACATTTGTTCAATTTACGTCGCTGATATTTCAGATAGCGTATTGGGCTAAGCGGCTTCTCAAAGCCCAAGAAATGGCCCGTAAAATGCAATATTAAACTTCCAGGGTAGGGCAAACAGAGACCCGATTAGATCAATTTTATATTATGGTTAATTTAAGAATTCAGCAAAATTCTATCACATTTGTTCAATTTACGTCGCTCCTATTTCAGATAGCGTACTGGGCTAGGCGGCATCTCAAAGCGCGTGGAATGGCGAGTGAAATGCACTATTAAACTTCTATGATAGGGCAATCAGAGACCCGATTAGATCATTTCATATTTTGGTTAATATAAGAATTCAGCGAAATTCTATCACATTTGTTCAATTTACGTCGCTCCTATTTCAGAAAGCGTATTGGGCTAAGCGGCATCTCAAAGCGCATGAAATGGCGAGTAAAATGCTCTATTAAAATTCTAGGGTAGGGCAAACAGAGACCCGATTAGATCATTTTATATAATGGTTAATTTGAGGATTCAGAAAATTCTATCACATTTGTTCAATTTACGTCGCTCCTATTTCAGATAGCGTACTGGGCTAGGCGGCATCTCAAAGCGCGTGGAATGGCGAGTAAAATGCACTATTAAACTTCTATGATAGGGCAATCAGAGACCCGATTAGATCATTTTATATTTTGGTTAATATAAGAATTCAGCGAAATTCTATCACATTTGTTCAATTTACGTCGCTCCTATTTCAGATAGCGTATTGGGCTAAGCGGCATCTCAAAGCGCAAGAAATGGCGCGTAAAATGCACCATTAAACTTCTAGGGTAGGGCAAACAGAGACCCGATTAGATCATTTTACATTAAGGTTAATATAAGAATTCAGCGATATTCTATCACATTTGTTCAATTTACGTCGCTGATATTTCAGATAGCGTATTGGGCTAAGCGGCATCTCAAAGCGCAAGAAATGGCGCGTAGAATGCACTATTAAACTTCTAAGGGTAGGGCAAACAGAGACCCGATTAGATTATTTTATATTTTGGTTAATATAAGATTTCAGGGATATTCTATCACATTTATTCAATTTACATCGCTCCTATTTCAGATAGCGTATTGAGCTAAGCGGCATCTCAGAGCGCATGAAATGGCGAATAAAATGCACTATTAAACTTCTAGGCTAGGGCGAACAGAGACCCGATTAGATCGTTTTACATTTTGGTTAATAAAAGAAATCAGCGAAATTCTATCACATTTGTTCAATTTACATCGCTCCTATTTCAGATAGCGTATTGGGCTAAGCGGCATCTCAAAGCGCATGAAATGGCGAATAAAATGCACTATTAAACTTCTACGCTAGGGCGAACAGAGACCCGATGAGATCATTTTACATTATGGCCAATAAAAGAATTCAGCGTAATTCTATCACATTTGTTCAATTTACGTCGCTCATATTTCAGATAGCGTATTGGGCTAAGCGGCATCTCAAAGCGCATGAAATGGCGAGTAAAATGCACTATTAAACTTCTAGGGTAAGGCAAACAGAGACCCGATTAGATCATTTTATATTACGGTTAATATAAGAATTCAGCGTAATTCTATCACATTTGTTCAACTTACGTCGCTCCTATTTCACATAGCGTACTGGGCTAGGCGGCATCTTAAAGCGCGTGGAAGGGCGAGTAAAATGCACTACTAAACTTCTATGATAGGGCAATCAGAGAACCGATTAGATCATTTTATATTATGGTTAATTTAAGAATTCAGCAAAATTCTATCACATTTGTTCAATTTACGTCGCTCCTATTTCAGATAGCGTATTGGGCTAAGAGGCATCTCAAAACGCATGAAATGGCGAGTGAAATGCACTATTAAACTTCTAGGTTAGGGCAAACAGAGACCCGATTGGATCATTTTATATTATGGTTAATTTAAGAATTCAGCGTAATTCTATCACATTTGTTCAATTTACGTCGCTCATATTTCAGATAGCGTATGGGTCTAAGCGGCATCTCAAAGCGCAAGAAATGGCGCGTAAAATGCACTATTAAACTTCTAGGGTAGGGCAAACAGAGACCCGATTAGATCATTTTATATTATGATTAATTTAAGAATTCAGCAAAATTCTATCACATTTGTTCAATTTACGTCGCTCCTATTTCAGATAGCGCACCGGGCTACGCGGCATCTTAAACCGCGTGGAATGGCGAATAAAATGCACTATTAAACTTCTGTGATAGGGCAATCAGAGACCCGATTAGATCATTTTATATTATGGTTAATTTAAGAATTCTGCAAAATTCTATTGCATTTGTTCAATTTACGTCGCTCCCATTTCAGATAGCGTACTGGGCTAGGCGGCATCTCAAAGCGCGTGGAATGGCGATTAAAATGCACTATTAAACTTCTATGATAGGGCAATCAGAGACCCGATTAGATCATTTTATATTTTGGTTAATAAAAGAATTCAGCGAAATTCTATCACATTTGTGCAACTTACGTCGCTCCTATTTCAGATAGCGTATTGGGCTAAGCGGCAGCTCAAAGCGCATGAAATGGCGAGTGAAATGCACTATTAAACTTCTAGGGTAGGGCAAACAGAGACCCGATTAGATCATTTTACATTAAGGTTAATATAAGAATTCAGCGAAATTCTATCACATTTGTTCAATTTACATCGCTCCTATTTCAGATAGCGTATTGAGTTAAGCGGCATCTCAAAGCGCATGAAATGACGAGCTTAATGCACTATTAAACTTCTAGGGTAAGGCAAACAGAGGCCCGATTAGATCCATTTATATTACGATTAAAATAAGAATTCAGCGTAATTCTATCACATTTGTTCAATTTACGTCGCTCCTATTTCAGATAGCGTACTGGGCTAGGCGGCATCTTAAAGCGCGTGGAATGGCGAGTAAAATGTACTATTAAACTTCTATGATACGGCAATCAGAGACCCGATTAGATCATTTTATATTATGGTTAATAAAAGAATTCAGCGAAATTCTATCACATTTGTTCAATTTACGTCGCTCCTATTTCAGATAGCGTATTGGGCTAACCGGTATCTCAAAGCGCATGAAATGGCGAATAAAATGCACTATTAAACTTCTAGGCTAGGGCGAACAGAGATCCGATTAGATCATTTTACATTATGGTTAATAAAAGAATTCAGCGAAATTCTATCACATTTGTGCAACTTACGTCGCTCCTATTTCAGATAGCGTATTGGGCTAAGCGGCATCTCAAAGCGCATGAAATGGCGAGTAAAATGCACTATTAAACTTCTAGCGTAAGGCAAACAGAGACCCGATTAGATCATTTTATATTACGGTAAATATAAGAATTCAGCAAAATTCTATCACATTTGTTCAATTTACTTCGCTCTTATTTCAGATAGCGTATTGAGATAAGCGGCATCTCAAAGCGCAAGAAATGGCGAGTAATATGCACTATTAAACTTCTAGGGTAGGGCAAACACAGACCCGATTAGATCATTTTATATTATGGATAATATAAGAATTCAGCGAAATTCTATCACATTTGTTCAATTTACTTCGCTCTTATTTCAGATAGCGTATTGAGATAAGCGGCATCTCAAAGCGCATGAAATGGCGAGTAAAATGCACTATTAAACTTCTAGGTTAGTGGAAACAGAGACCCGATTAGATCATTTTATATTATGGTTAATTTAAGAATTCAGCAAAATTCTATCACATATGTTCAATTTACATCGCTCCTATTTCAGATAGCGCACTGGGCTACGCGGCATCTTAAACCGCGTGGAATGGCGAGTAAAATGCTCTATTAAACTTCTATGATAGGGCAATCAGAGACCCGATTAGATCATTTTATATTATGGTTAATTTAAGAATTCTGCAAAATTCTATCGCATTTGTTCAATTTACGTCGCTCCTATTTCAGATAGCGTACTGGACTAGGCGGCATCTCAAAGCGCGTGGAATGGCGAGTAAAATGCACTATTAAACTTCTATGATAGGGCAATCAGGGACCCGATTAGATCATTTTATATTTTGGTTAATATAAGAATTCAGCAAAATTCTATCACATTTGTTCAATTTACGTCGCTCCTATTTCAGATAGCGTATTGGGCTAAGCGGCATCTCAAAGCGCTTGAAATGGGGAGTAAAATGCACTATTACACTTCTAGAGTAGGGCAAACAGAGACCCGATTACATCATTTTATATTATGGTTTATTTAAGAATTCAGCAAAATTCTATCACATTTGTTCAATTTACGTCGCCCCTATTTCAGATAGCTTATTGGTCTAAGCGGCATCTCAAAGCGCATGAAATGACGAGTGAAATGCACTATTAAACTTCAAGGGTAGGGCAAATAGAGGCCCGGTTAGATTATTTTACATTAAGATTAATATAAGAATTCAGCGAAATTCTATCACATTTGTTCAATTTACGTCGCTGATATTTCAGATAGCGTATTGGGCTAAGCGGCGTCTCAAAGCGCAAGAAATGGCGCGTAAAATGCACTATTAAACTTCTAGGGTAGGGCAAACAGAGACCCGATTAGATCATTTTATATTATGATTAATTTAAGAATTCAGCGAAATTCTATCACATTTGTTCAATTTACTTCGCTCCTATTTCAGATAGCGTATGGGGCTAAGCGACATCTCAAAGCGCAAGAAATGGCGCGTAAAATGCACTATTAAACTTCTAGGGTAGGGCAAACAGAGACCCGATTAGATCATTTTATATTATGATTAAATTAAGAATTCAGCGAAATTCTATCACATTTGTTCAATTTACTTCGCTCCTATTTCAGATAGCGTATGGGGCTAAGCGGCCTCTCAAAGCGCGTGGAATGGCGAGTAAAATGCACTATTAAACTTCTATGATAGGGCAATCAGAGACCCGATTAGATCATTTTATATTTTGGTTAATAAAAGAATTCAGCGAAATTCTATCACATTTGTTCAATTTACGGCGCTCCTATTTCAGATAGCGTATTGGGCTAAGCGGCATCTCAAAGCGCTTGAAATGGGGAGTAAAATGAACTATTACACTTCTAGAGTAGGGCAAACAGAGACCCGATTACATCATTTTATATTATGGTTTATTTAAGAATTCAGCAAAATTCTATCACATTTGTTCAATTTAGGTCGCCCCTATTTCAGGTAGCTTATTGGGCTAAGCGGCATCTCAAAGCGCATGAAATGACGAGTGAAATGCACTATTAAACTTCTAGGGTAAGGCAAACAGAGACCCGATTAAATCATTTTATATTACGGTAAATATAAGAATTCAGCAAAATTCTATCACATTTGTTCAATTTACGTCGCTCCTATTTCAGATAGCGTACTGGGCTAGGCGGCATCTCAAAGCGCATGAAATGGCGAGTCAAATGCACTATTAAACTTCTAGGCTAAGGCAAACAGAGACCCGATTAGATCATTTTATATTACGGTTAATATAAGAATTCAGCGTAATTCTATCACATTTGTTCCACTTACGTCGCTCCTATTTCAGATAGCGTACTGGGCTATGTAGGCATCTTAAAGGGCGTGGAATGGCGAGTAAAATGCACTATTAAACTTCTACGCTAGGGCGAACAGAGAACCGATTAGATCATTTTATATTATGGTTAATATAAGAATCCAGCGAAATTCTATCGCATTTGTTCAATTTACTTCGCTCCTATTTCAGATAGCGTATTGAGCTAAGCGGCATCTCAAAGCGCATGAAATGGCGAGTAAAATGCACTATTAAACTTCTAGGTTAGTGAAAACAGAGACCCGATTATATCATTTTATATTACGGTTAACTTAAGAATTCAGCAAAATTCTATCACATTTGTTCAATTTACGTCGCTCCTATTTCAGATAGCGCACTGGGCTACGCGGCATCTTAAACAGCGTGGAATGGCGAGTAAAATGCACTATTAAACTTCTATGATCGGGCAATCAGAGACTCGATTAGATAATTTTATATTATGGTTAATTTAAGAATTCAGCAAAATTCTATCACATTTGTTCAATTTACGTCGCTCCTATTTCAGATAGCGTACTGGGCTAGGCGGCATCTCAAAGCGCGTGGAATGGCGAGTGAAATGCACTATTAAACTTCTATGATAGGGCAATCAGAGACCCGATTAGATCATTTCATATTTTGGTTAATATAAGAATTCAGCGAAATTCTATCACATTTGTTCAATTTACGTCGCTCCTATTTCAGAAAGCGTATTGGGCTAAGCGGCATCTCAAAGCGCATGAAATGGCGAGTAAAATGCTCTATTAAAATTCTAGGGTAGGGCAAACAGAGACCCGATTAGATCATTTTATATAATGGTTAATTTGAGGATTCAGAAAATTCTATCACATTTGTTCAATTTACGTCGCTCCTATTTCAGATAGCGTACTGGGCTAGGCGGCATCTCAAAGCGCGTGGAATGGCGAGTAAAATGCACTATTAAACTTCTATGATAGGGCAATCAGAGACCCGATTAGATCATTTTATATTTTGGTTAATATAAGAATTCAGCGAAATTCTATCACATTTGTTCAATTTACGTCGCTCCTATTTCAGATAGCGTATTGGGCTAAGCGGCATCTCAAAGCGCAAGAAATGGCGCGTAAAATGCACCATTAAACTTCTAGGGTAGGGCAAACAGAGACCCGATTAGATCATTTTACATTAAGGTTAATATAAGAATTCAGCGAAATTCTATCACATTTGTTCAATTTACGTCGCTGATATTTCAGATAGCGTATTGGGCTAAGCGGCATCTCAAAGCGCAAGAAATGGCGCGTAGAATGCACTATTAAACTTCTAAGGGTAGGGCAAACAGAGTCCCGATTAGATTATTTTATATTTTGGTTAATATAAGATTTCAGGGATATTCTATCACATTTATTCAATTTACATCGCTCCTATTTCAGATAGCGTATTGAGCTAAGCGGCATCTCAGAGCGCATGAAATGGCGAATAAAATGCACTATTAAACTTCTAGGCTAGGGCGAACAGAGACCCGATTAGATCGTTTTACATTTTGGTTAATAAAAGAAATCAGCGAAATTCTATCACATTTGTTCAATTTACATCGCTCCTATTTCAGATAGCGTATTGGGCTAAGCGGCATCTCAAAGCGCATGAAATGGCGAATAAAATGCACTATTAAACTTCTACGCTAGGGCGAACAGAGACCCGATGAGATCATTTTACATTATGGCCAATAAAAGAATTCAGCGTAATTCTATCACATTTGTTCAATTTACGTCGCTCATATTTCAGATAGCGTATTGGGCTAAGCGGCATCTCAAAGCGCATGAAATGGCGAGTAAAATGCACTATTAAACTTCTAGGGTAAGGCAAACAGAGACCCGATTAGATCATTTTATATTACGGTTAATATAAGAATTCAGCGTAATTCTATCACATTTGTTCAACTTACGTCGCTCCTATTTCACATAGCGTACTGGGCTAGGCGGCATCTTAAAGCGCGTGGAAGGGCGAGTAAAATGCACTACTAAACTTCTATGATAGGGCAATCAGAGAACCGATTAGATCATTTTATATTATGGTTAATTTAAGAATTCAGCAAAATTCTATCACATTTGTTCAATTTACGTCGCTCCTATTTCAGATAGCGTATTGGGGTAAGAGGCATCTCAAAACGCATGAAATGGCGAGTGAAATGCACTATTAAACTTCTAGGTTAGGGCAAACAGAGACCCGATTGGATCATTTTATATTATGGTTAATTTAAGAATTCAGCGTAATTCTATCACATTTGTTCAATTTACGTCGCTCATATTTCAGATAGCGTATGGGTCTAAGCGGCATCTCAAAGCGCAAGAAATGGCGCGTAAAATGCACTATTAAACTTCTAGGGTAGGGCAAACAGAGACCCGATTAGATCATTTTATATTATGATTAATTTAAGAATTCAGCAAAATTCTATCACATTTGTTGAATTTACGTCGCTCCTATTTCAGATAGCGCACCGGGCTACGCGGCATCCTAAACCGCGTGGAATGGCGAATAAAATGCACTATGAAACTTCTGTGATAGGGCAATCAGAGACCCGATTAGATCATTTTATATTATGGTTAATTTAAGAATTCTGCAAAATTCTATTGCATTTGTTCAATTTACGTCGCTCCCATTTCAGATAGCGTACTGGGCTAGGCGGCATCTCAAAGCGCGTGGAATGGCGATTAAAATGCACTATTAAACTTCTATGATAGGGCAATCGGAGACCCGATTAGATCATTTTATATTTTGGTTAATAAAAGAATTCAGCGAAATTCTATCACATTTGTTCAATTTACGTCGCTCCTATTTCAGATAGCGTATTGGGCTAAGCGGCATCTCAAAGCGCTTGAAATGGGGAGTAAAATGAACTATTACACTTCTAGAGTAGGGCAAACAGAGACCCGATTACATCATTTTATATTATGGTTTATTTAAGAATTCAGCAAAATTCTATCACATTCGTTCAATTTACGTCGCCCCTATTTCAGATAGCTTATTGGGCTAAGCGGCATCTTAAAGCGCATGAAATGACGAGTGAAATGCACTATTAAACTTCTATGATAGGGCAATCAGAGACCCGATTAGATCATTTTATATTTTGGTTAATAAAAGAATTCAGCGAAATTCTATCACATTTGTGCAACTTACGTCGCTCCTATTTCAGATAGCGTATTGGGCTAAGCGGCAGCTCAAAGCGCATGAAATGGCGAGTGAAATGCACTATTAAACTTCTAGGGTAGGGCAAACAGAGACCCGATTAGATCATTTTACATTAAGGTTAATATAAGAATTCAGCGAAATTCTATCACATTTGTTCAATTTACATCGCTCCTATTTCAGATAGCGTATTGAGTTAAGCGGCATCTCAAAGCGCATGAAATGACGAGCTTAATGCACTATTAAACTTCTAGGGTAAGGCAAACAGAGACCCGATTAGATCCATTTATATTACGATTAAAATAAGAATTCAGCGTAATTCTATCACATTTGTTCAATTTACGTCGCTCCTATTTCAGATAGCGTACTGGGCTAGGCGGCATCTTAAAGCGCGTGGAATGGCGAGTAAAATGTACTATTAAACTTCTATGATACGGCAATCAGAGACCCGATTAGATCATTTTATATTATGGTTAATAAAAGAATTCAGCGAAATTCTATCACATTTGTTCAATTTACGTCGCTCCTATTTCAGATAGCGTATTGGGCTAACCGGTATCTCAAAGCGCATGAAATGGCGAATAAAATGCACTATTAAACTTCTAGGCTAGGGCGAACAGAGATCCGATTAGATCATTTTACATTATGGTTAATAAAAGAATTCAGCGAAATTCTATCACATTTGTGCAACTTACGTCGCTCCTATTTCAGATAGCGTATTGGGCTAAGCGGCAGCTCAAAGCGCATGAAATGGCGAGTACAATGCAATACTGAACTTCTAGGCTAGGGCGAACAGAGATCCGATTAGATCATTTTACATTATGGTTAATAAAAGAATTCAGCGTAATTCTATCACATTTGTTCAACTTACGTCGCTCCTATTTCACATAGCGTACTGGGCTAGGCGGCATCTGAAAGCGCGTGGAAGGGCGAGTAAAATGCACTACCAAACTTCTATGATAGGGCAATCAGAGACCCGATTAGATCATTTTATATTATGGTTAATTTAAGAATTCAGCAAAATTCTATCACATTTGTTCAGTTTACGACGCTCCTATTTCAGATAGCGTATTGGGCTAAGCGGCATCTCAAAGCGCATGAAATGGCGAGTAAAATGCACTATTAAACTTCTAGGGTAAGGCAAACAGAGACCCGATTAGATCATTTTATATTACGGTAAATATAAGAATTCAGCAAAATTCTATCACATTTGTTCAATTTACTTCGCTCTTATTTCAGATAGCGTATTGAGATAAGCGGCATCTCAAAGCGCAAGAAATGGCGAGTAATATGCACTATTAAACTTCTAGGGTAGGGCAAACACAGACCCGATTAGATCATTTTATATTATGGATAATATAAGAATTCAGCGAAATTCTATCACATTTGTTCAATTTACTTCGCTCTTATTTCAGATAGCGTATTGAGATAAGCGGCATCTCAAAGCGCATGAAATGGCGAGTAAAATGCACTATTAAACTTCTAGGTTAGTGGAAACAGAGACCCGATTAGATCATTTTATATTATGGTTAATTTAAGAATTCAGCAAAATTCTATCACATATGTTCAATTTACATCGCTCCTATTTCAGATAGCGCACTGGGCTACGCGGCATCTTAAACCGCGTGGAATGGCGAGTAAAATGCTCTATTAAACTTCTATGATAGGGCAATCAGAGACCCGATTAGATCATTTTATATTATGGTTAATTTAAGAATTCTGCAAAATTCTATCGCATTTGTTCAATTTACGTCGCTCCTATTTCAGATAGCGTACTGGACTAGGCGGCATCTCAAAGCGCGTGGAATGGCGAGTAAAATGCACTATTAAACTTCTATGATAGGGCAATCAGGGACCCGATTAGATCATTTTATATTTTGGTTAATATAAGAATTCAGCAAAATTCTATCACATTTGTTCAATTTACGTCGCTCCTATTTCAGATAGCGTATTGGGCTAACCGGCATCTCAAAGCGCTTGAAATGGGGAGTAAAATGCACTATTACACTTCTAGAGTAGGGCAAACAGAGACCCGATTACATCATTTTATATTATGGTTTATTTAAGAATTCAGCAAAATTCTATCACATTTGTTCAATTTACGTCGCCCCTATTTCAGATAGCTTATTGGTCTAAGCGGCATCTCAAAGCGCATGAAATGACGAGTGAAATGCACTATTAAACTTCTAGGGTAGGGCAAATAGAGACCCGGTTAGATTATTTTACATTAAGATTAATATAAGAATTCAGCGAAATTCTATCACATTTGTTCAATTTACGTCGCTGATATTTCAGATAGCGTATTGGGCTAAGCGGCGTCTCAAAGCGCAAGAAATGGCGCGTAAAATGCACTATTAAACTTCTAGGGTAGGGCAAACAGAGACCCGATTAGATCATTTTATATTATGATTAATTTAAGAATTCAGCGAAATTCTATCACATTTGTTCAATTTACTTCGCTCCTATTTCAGATAGCGTATGGGGCTAAGCGACATCTCAAAGCGCAAGAAATGGCGCGTAAAATGCACTATTAAACTTCTAGGGTAGGGCAAACAGAGACCCGATTAGATCATTTTATATTATGATTAAATTCAGAATTCAGCGAAATTCTATCACATTTGTTCAATTTACTTCGCTCCTATTTCAGATAGCGTATGGGGCTAAGCGGCCTCTCAAAGCGCGTGGAATGGCGAGCAAAATGCACTATTAAACTTCTATGATAGGGCAATCAGAGACCCGATTAGATCATTTATATTTTGGTTAATA
>CAKAJE020000806.1:95403-125889 GCA_916610135.2 Macropis europaea
GATGCCGCTTAGCCCAATACGCTATCTGAAATATCAGCGACGTAAATTGAACAAATGTGTTAGAATTTCGCTGAATTCTTATATTAACCTTAATGTAAAATAATCTAATCGGGTCTCTATTTGCCCTACCCTAGAAGTTTAATAGTGCATTTCACTGGTCATTTCATGCGCTTTGAGATGCCGCTTAGCCCAATAAGCTATCTGAAATAGGGGCGACGTAAATTGAACAAATGTGATAGAATTTTGCTGAATCCTTAAATAAACCATATTATAAAATGATGTAATCGGGTCTCTGTTTGCCCTACTCTAGAAGTGTAATAGTGCATTTTACTCCCCATTTCAAGCGCTTTGAGATGCCGCTTAGCCCAATACGCTATCTGAAATAGGAGCGACGTAAATTGAACAAATGTGATAGAATTTCGCTGAATTCTTTTATTAGCCACAATGTAAAATGATCTCATCGTGTCTCTGTTCGCCCTAGCCTAGAAGTTTAATAGTGCATTTTATTCGCCATTTCATGCGCTTTGAGATGCCGCTTAGCCCAATACGCTATCTGAAATAGGAGCGATGTAAATTGAACAAATGTGATAGAATTTCGCTGAATTCTTTTATTAACCAAAATGTAAAACGATCTAGTCGGGTCTCTGTTCGCCCTAGCCTAGAAGTTTAATAATGCATTTTATTCGCCATTTCATGCGCTCTGAGATGCCGCTTAGCTCAATACGCTATCTGAAATAGGAACGACGTAAATTGAACAAATGTGATAGAATTTCCCTGAAATCTTATATAAAACAAAATATAAAATGATCAAATCGGGTCTCTGATTGCCCTATCATAGAAGTTTAGTAGTGCATTTCACTCGCCCTTCCACGCGCTTTAAGATGCCGCCTAGCCCAAAACGCTATCTGAAATAGGAGCGACGTAAATTGAACAAATGTGATAGAATTTCCCTGAAATCTTATATAAAACAAAATATAAAATGATCTAATCGGGTCTCTGATTGCCCTATCATAGAAGTTTAGTTGTGCATTTTACTCGCCAGTCCACGCGCTTTAAGATGCCGCCGAGCCCAGTACGCTATCTGAAATAGGAGCGACAGAAGTTGAACAAATGTGATGGAATTACGCTGTATTCTTATATTAACCGTAATATAAAATGATCTAATCGGGTCTCTCTTTGACTTACCCTAGAAGTTTAATAGTGCATTTTACTGGCCATTTCATGCGCTTTGAGATGCCGCTTAGCCCAATACGCTATCTGAAATATGAGCGACGTAAATTGAACAAATGTGATAGGATTTCGCTGAATTCTTATATTAACCAAAACATAAAATGATCTAATCGGGTCTCTGCTTGCCATACCCTACAAGTTTAATAGTGCATTTTACTCGCCATTTCATGCGCTTTGAGATGCCGCTTAGCCCAATACGCTATCTGAAATAGGAGCGACGTAAGTTGAACAAATGTGATAGAATTACGCTGAATTCTTATATTAACCGTAATATAAAATGATCTAATCGGGTCTCTGTTTGCCTTACCCTAGAAGTTTAATAGTGCATTTCACTCGTCATTTCATGCGCTTTGAAATGACGTTTAGCCCAATAAGCTATCTGAAATAGGGGCGACGTGAATTGAACAAATGTCATAGAATTTTGCTGTATTCTTAAATTTACCATAATATAAAACGATCTAATCGGGTCTCTGATTGCCCTAACATAGAAGTTTATCAGTGCATTTTACTCGCCCTTCCACGCGCTTTAAGATGCCGCCTAGCCCAGTACGCTATGTGAAATAGGAGCGACGTAAGTTGAACAAATGTGATGGAATTACGCTGAATTCTTATATTAACCGTAATATAAAATGATCTAATCGGGTCTCTGTTTGCCTTACCCTAGAAGTTTAATAGCGCATTTTACTCGCCATTTCATGCGCTTTGAGGTGCCGCTTAGCCCAATACGCTATCTGAAATAGGAGCGACGTAAGTTGAACAAATGTGATAGAATTTCGCTGAATTCTTATATTAACCATAATATAAAATGATCTAATCGGGTCTCTGTTTGCCTTACCCTAGAAGTTTAGTAGTGCATTTCACTCGCCATTTCATGCGCTTTGAGATGCCGCTTAGCCCAATACGCTATCTGAAATATGGGCGACGTAAATTGAACAATTGTGATAGAATTTCGCTGAATTCTTTTATTAGCCACAATGTAAAATGATCTCATCGGGTCTCTGTTCGCCCTAGCCTAGAAGTTTAATAGTGCATTTTATTCGCCATTTCATGCGCTTTGAGATGCCGCTTAGCCCAATACGCTATCTGAAATAGGAGCGATGTAAATTGAACAAATGTGATAGAATTTGGCTGAATTCTTAAATTAACCATAATATAAAATGATCTAATCGGATCTCTGTTTGCCCTACCCTAGAAGTTTAACAGTGCATTTTACTCGCCATTTCATGCGCTTTGAGATGCCGCTTAGCCCAATACGCTATCTGAAATACGAGCGACGTAAATTGAACAAATGTGATAGAATTTCCCTGAATACTTATGTTAACCTTAATGTAAAATGATCTAATCGGGTCTCTGATTGCCCTATCATAGAAGTTTAATAGTGCATTTTACTCGCCAATCCACGCGCTTTAAGATTCCGCCTAGCCCAGTACGCTATCTGAAATAGGAGCGACGGAAATTGAACAAATGTGATAGAATTTGGCTGAATTCTTAAATTAACCATAATATAAAATGATCTAATCGGGTCTCTGTTTGCCCTACCCTAGAAGTTTAATAGTGCATTTTACTCGCCATTTCATGCGCTTTGAGATGGCGCTTAGCCCAATACGCTATCTGAAATTGGAGCGACGTAAATTGAACAAATGTGATAGAATTTGGCTGAATTCTTGAATTAACCATAATATAAAATCATCTTATCGGGTCTCTGTTTGCCCTACCCTAGAAGTTTAATAGTGCATTTTACTCGCCATTTCTTGCGCTTTAAGATGCCGCCGAGACCAGTACGCTATCTGAAGTAGGAGCGACGTAAGCTGAAGAAATGTGATAGAGTTACGCTGAATTCGTAAATTAACCATAATGTAATATGATCTAATCGGTTCTCTGTTCACCCTACCCTAGAAGTTTAAGAGTGCCTTTCACTCGTCATTTCATGCGCTTTGAGATGCCGCTTAGCCCAATACGCTTTCTGAAATAGGAGCGACGTAAATTGAACAAATGTGATAGAATTTCCCTGAATTCTTATATTAACATTAATGTAAAATGATCTAATCGGGTCTCTGTTCTCCCTACCCTAGAAGTTTAATACTGCATTTCACTCGTCATTTCATGCGCTTTGAGTTGCCGCTTAGCCCAATACGATATCTGAAATAGGAGCGATGTAAATTTAACAAATGTGATAGAATTTCGCTGAATTCTGATATTAACCAAAACATAAAATGATCTAATCGGGTCTCTGTTTGCCTTATCCTAGAAGTTTAGTATTGCATTTTACTCGCCATTTCATGCGCTTTCAGACGCCGCTTAGCCCAACACGCTATCTGAAATAGGAGCGACGTAAATTGAACAAATGTGATAGAATTTCCCTGAAATCTTATATTAAACAAAATATAAAATGATCTAATCGGGTCTCTGATTGCCCTATCATAGAAGTTTAGCAGTGCATTTTACTCGCCATTCCACGCGCTTTAAGATGCCGCCTAGCCCAGAACGCTATCTGAAATAGGAGCGACCTAAATTGAACGAATGTGATAGAATTTTGCTGAATTCTTAAATTAACCATAATATAAAATGATCTAATCGGGTCTCTGCTTGCCCTACCCTAGAAGTTTAATAGTGCATTTTAGTCGCCATTTCATGCGCTTTGAGATGCCGCTTCGCCCAATACGCTATCTGAAATAGGAGCGACGTAAATTAAACAAATGTGATAGAATTTCCCTGAAATCTTATATTAAACAAAATATAAAATGATCTAATCGGGTCTCTGTTTGCCCTACCCAAGAAGTTTAATATAGCATTTTATTCGCCATTTCATACGCTTTGAGATGCCGCTTTGCCCAATACGCTATCTGAAATAGGAGCGACGTAAATTGAACAAATGTGATAGAATTTCCCTGAATTCTTATATTAACCTTAATGTAAAATGATCTAATCGGGTCTCTGTTCTCCCTACCCTAGAAGTTTAATACTGCATTTCACTCGTCATTTCATGCGCTTTGAGTTGCCGCTTAGCCCAATACGATATCTGAAATAGGAGCGATGTAAATTGAACAAATGTGATAGCATTTTGCTGAATTCGTAAATTAACCATAATATAATATGATCTAATCGGGTCTCTGTTTGCCCTACCCTATAAGTTTAATAGTGCATTTTACTCGCCATTTCATGCGCTTTGAGATGCCGCTTAGCCCAATACGCTATCTGAAATAGGAGCGACGTAAATTGAACAAATGTGATAGAATTTCCCTGAAATCTTATATTAAACAAAATATAAAATGATCTAAACGGGACTCTGATTGCCCTATCATAGAAGTTTAGTAGTGCATTTTACTCGCCATTCCACGCGCTTTAAGATGCCGCCTAGCCCAGTACGCTATCTGAAATAGGAGCGACGTAAGTTGAACAAATGTGATAGAATTACGCTGAATTCTTATATTAACCGTAATATAAAATGATCTAATCGGGTCCCTGTTTGCCTTATCCTAGAAGTTTAATAGTGCCTTTTACTCGCCATTTCATGCGCATTGAGATGCCGCTTAGCCCAATACGCTATCTGAAATAGGAGCGACGTAAATTGAACAAATATGATACAGTTTCGCTGAATTCTTAAATTAACCATAACATAAAATCATCTTATCGGGTCTCTGTTTGCCCTACCCTAGAAGTTAAATAGTGCATTTTACTCGCCATTTCATGCGCTTTGAGATGCCGCTTAGCCCAATACGCTATCTGAAATAGGAGCGACGTAAATTGAACAAATGTGATAGAATTTCCCTGAATTCTTATATTAACCAAAATATAAAATGATCTAATCAGGTCTCTGATTGCCTTATCATAGAAGTTTAATAGTGCATTTTACTCGCCATTCCACGCGCTTTAAGATGCCGCCTAGCCCAGTACGCTATCTAAATTAGGAGCGACGTAAGTTGAACAAATGTGATAGAATTTCGCTCAATTCTTAAATTAACCATAATATAAAATGATCTAATCGGGTCTCTGTTTGCCCTACCCTAGAACTTTAATAGTGCATTTTATTCGCCATTTCATACGCTTTGAGATGCCGCTTTGCCCAATACGCTATCTGAAATAGGAGCGACGTAAATTAAACAAATGTGATAGAATTTCACTGAATTCTTATATTAACCAAAATATGAAATGATCTAATCGGGTCTCTGATTGCCCTAGCATAGAAGTTTAATAGTGCATTTTACTCGCCATTCCGCGCGCTTTAAGATGCCGCATAGCCCAGTTCGCTATCTGAAATATGAGCGACGTAAATTGAACAAATGTGATAGAATTTCGCTGAATTCTTATATTAACCAAAATATGAAATGATCTAATCGGGTCTCTGATTGCCCTAGCATAGAAGTTTAATAGTGCATTTTACTCGCCATTCCACGCGCTTTAAGATGCCGCCTAGCCCAGTACGCTACCTGAAATAGGAGCGACGTAAGTTGAACAAATGTGATAGAATTACGCTGAATTCTTATATTAACCGTAATATAAAATGATCTAATCCGGTCTCTGTTTGCCTTATCCTAGAAGTTTGATAGTGCATTTTACTCGCCATTTCATGCGCTTTGAGATGCCGCTTAGCCCAATACGCTATCTGAAATAGGAGCGACGTAAATTGAACAAATCTGATAGAATTTTGCTGAATGCTTAAATTAACCACAATATAAAATGATCTAATCGGGTCTCTGTTTGCCCTACCCTAGTAGTTTAATTGTGCATTTTACTCGCCATTTCATGCGCCTTGAGATGCCGCTTATCCCAATACGCTATCTGAAATAGGAGCGACGTAAATTGAACAAATGTGATAGAATTTTGCTGAATTCTTAAATTAACCATAATATAAAATGATCTAATCGGGTCTCTGTACGCCCTACCATAGAAATCTAATAGTGCATTTTACTCGCCATTTCATGCGCTTTGAGATGCCGCTTAGTTCAATACGCTATCTGAAATAGGAGCTACGTAAATTGAACAAATGTGATAGAATTTCCCTGAAATCTTATATTAAACAAAATATAAAATGATCTAATCGGGTCTCTGATTGCCCTATCATAGAAGTTTAGTAGTGCATTTTACGCGCCATTCCACGCGCTTTAAGATGCCGCCTAGCCCAGTACGCTACCTGAAATAGGAGCGACGTAAGTTGAACAAATGTGATAGAATTACGCTGAATTCTTATATTAACCGTAATATAAAATGATATAATCGGGTCTCGGTTTGCCCTATCATTGAAGTTTAGTAGTGCATTTTACTCGCCATTTCATGTGCTTTAAGGTGCCGCATAGCCCAATACGCTATCTGGAATGGGAGCGACGTAAATTGAACAAATGTGATAGAATTTCCCAGAATTCTTATATTAACCTTAATGTAAAATGATCTAGTCGGGTCTCTGTTCGCCCTACCATAGAAGTCTAATAGTGCATTTCACTCGCCATTCCACGCGCTTTAAGATGCCGTCGAGCCCAGTACGGTATCTGAAATAGGAGCGACGTAAATTGAACAAATGTGATAGAATTTTGCTGAATTCTTAAATTAACCATAATATAAAATGATCTAATCGGGTCTCTGTACGCCCTACCATAGAAATCTAATAGTGCATTTTACTCGCCATTTCATGCGCTTTGAGATGCCGCTTAGCCCAATACGTTATCTCAAATAGGAGCGACGTAAGTTGAACAAATGTGATAGAATTTCGCTGAATTCTTTTATTAACCATAATGTAAAATGATCTGATCGGGTCTCTGTTCGCCCTAGCCTAGAAGTTTCAGAGTGCATTTTATTCGCCATTTCATGCGCTTTGAGATGCCGCTTAGCCCAGTACGCTATCTGAAATAGGAACGACGTAAGTTGAACAAATGTGATAGAATTACGCCGAATTCTTATATTAACCGTAATATAAAATGATCTAATCGGGTCCCTGTTTGCCTTATCCTAGAAGTTTAATAGGGAATTTTACTCGCCATTTCATGCGCATTGAGATGCCGCTTAGCCCAATACGCTATCTGAAGTAGGAGCGACGTAAATTGAACAATTCTGATAGAATTTCGCTGAATTCTTATATTAACCAAAATATGAAATGATCTAGTCGGGTCTCTGATTGCCCTATCATAGAAGTTTAATAGTGCATTTTGATCGCCATTCCACGCGCTTTAAGATGCCGCCCAGCCCAGTATGCTATCTGAAATTGGAGCGACGTAAATTGAACAAATGTGATAGAATTTTGCTGACATCTTAAATTAACCATAATATAAAATGATCTAATCGGGTCTCTGTTTGCCCGACCCTGGAAGTTTAATAGCGCATTTCACTCGCCATTTCATGCGCTTTGAGATGCCGCTTAGCCCAATACGCTATCTGAAATAGGTGCGACGCAAATAGAACAATTGTGATAGAATTTCGCTGAATTCTTATATTAACCAAAATATAAAATGATCTAATCGGGTCTCTGATTGCCCTATCATAGAAGTTTAATAGTGCATTTTACTCGCCAATCCACGCGCTTTAAGATTCCGCCTAGCACAGTACGCTATCTGAAATAGGAGCGACGTAAATTGAACAAATGTGATAGAATTTTGCTGACATCTTAAATTAACCATAATATAAAATGATCTAATCGGGTCTCTGTTTGACCTACCCTAGAAGTTTAATAGTGCATTTTACTCGCCATTTCATGTGCTTTGAGATGCCGCATAGCCCAATACGCTATCTGGAATAGGAGCGACGTAAATTGATCAAATGTGATAGAATTTCCCTGAATTCTTATATTAACCTTAATGTAAAATGATCTAATCGGGTCTCTGTTCGCCCTACCATAGAAGTCTAATAGTGCATTTCACTCGCCATTTCATGCGCTTTGAGATGCCGCTTAGCCCAATACGCTATCTGAAATAGGAGCGACGTAAATTGAACAAATGTGATAGAATTTGGCTGAATTCTTAAATTAACCATAATATAAAATGATCTAATCGGGTCTCTGTTTGCCCTACCCTGGAAGTTTAATAGTGCATTTCACTCGCCATTTCACGCGCTTTGAGATGCCGCTTAGCCCAATACGCTATCTGAAATAGGAGCGACGTAAATAGAACAATTGTGATAGAATTTCGCTGAATTCTTATATTAACCAAAATATAATATGATCTAATCGGGTCTCTGATTGCCCTATCATAGAAGATTAATAGTGCATTTTACTCGCCAATCCACGCGCTTTAAGATTCCGCCTAGCACAGTACGCTATCTGAAATAGGAGCGACGTAAATTGAACAAATGTGATAGAATTTGGCTGAATTCTTAAATTAACCATAATATAAAATGATCTAATCGGGTCTCTGTTTGCCCTACCCTGGAAGCTTAATAGTGCATTTTACTCGCCATTTCATGCGCTTTGAGATGGCGCTTAGCCCAATACGCTATCTGAAATAGTAGCGACGTAAATTGAACAAATGTGATAGAATTTGGCTGAATTCTTAAATTAACCATAATATAAAATGATCTAATCGGGTCTCTGTTTGCCCTACCCTAGAACTTTAATAGTGCATTTTATTCGCCATTTCATACGCTTTGAGATGCCGCTTTGCCCAATACGCTATCTGAAATAGGAGCGACGTAAATTAAACAAATGTGATAGAATTTCACTGAATTCTTATATTAACCATAATATAAAATGATCTAATCGGGTCTCTGTTTGCCCTACCCTAGAACTTTAATAGTGCATTTTATTCGCCATTTCATACGCTTTGAGATGCCGCTTAGCCCAATACGCTATCTGAAATAGTAGCGACGTAAATTGAACAAATGTGATAGAATTTCGCTGAATTCTTATATTAACCAAAATATAAAATGATCTAATCGGGTCTCTGTTTGCCTTATCCTAGAAGTTTAATAGTGCATTTTACTCGCCATTCCACGCGCTTTAAGATGCCGCCTAGCCCAGTACGCTACCTGAAATAGGAGCGACGTAAGTTGAACAAATGTGATAGAATTACGCTGAATTCTTATATTAACCGTAATATAAAATGATCTAATCCGGTCTCTGTTTGCGTTATCCTAGAAGTTTGATAGTGCATTTTACTCGCCATTTCATGCGCTTTGAGATGCCGCTTAGCCCAATACGCTATCTGAAATAGGAGCGACGTAAATTGAACAAATCTGATAGAATTTTGCTGAATGCTTAAATTAACCACAATATAAAATGATCTAATCGGGTCTCTGTTTGCCCTACCCTAGTAGTTTAATTGTGCATTTTACTCGCCATTTCATGCGCCTTGAGATGCCGCTTATCCCAATACGCTATCTGAAATAGGAGCGACGTAAATTGAACAAATGTGATAGAATTTTGCTGAATTCTTAAATTAACCATAATATAAAATGATCTAATCGGGTCTCTGTACGCCCTACCATAGAAATCTAATAGTGCATTTTACTCGCCATTTCAT
The DNA here is from genome assembly GCA_916610135.2 of Macropis europaea. Taxonomy (NCBI): domain Eukaryota; kingdom Metazoa; phylum Arthropoda; class Insecta; order Hymenoptera; family Melittidae; genus Macropis; species Macropis europaea. Next base: position 105,075 of record CAKAJE020000806.1, read on the forward strand.
GCGCTTTGAGATGCCGCTTAGCTCAATACGCTATCTGAAATAGGAGCTACGTAAATTGAACAAATGTGATAGAATTTCCCTGAAATCTTATATTAAACAAAATATAAAATGATCTAATCGGGTCTCTGATTGCCCTATCATAGAAGTTTAGTAGTGCATTTTACGCGCCATTCCACGCGCTTTAAGATGCCGCCTAGCCCAGTACGCTACCTGAAATAGGAGCGACGTAAGTTGAACAAATGTGATAGAATTACGCTGAATTCTTATATTAACCGTAATATAAAATGATATAATCGGGTCTCGGTTTGCCCTATCATTGAAGTTTAGCAGTGCATTTTACTCGCCATTTCATGTGCTTTAAGGTGCCGCATAGCCCAATACGCTATCTGGAATGGGAGCGACGTAAATTGATCAAATGTGATAGAATTTCCCTGAATTCTTATATTAACCTTAATGTAAAATGATCTAATCGGGTCTCTGTTCGCCCTACCATAGAAGTCTAATAGTGCATTTCACTCGCCATTTCATGCGCTTTGAGATGCCGCTTAGCCCAATACGCTATCTGAAATAGGAGCGACGTAAATTGAACAAATGTGATAGAATTTGGCTGAATTCTTAAATTAACCATAATATAAAATGATCTAATCGGGTCTCTGTTTGCCCTACCCTGGAAGTTTAATAGTGCATTTCACTCGCCATTTCACGCGCTTTGAGATGCCGCTTAGCCCAATACGCTATCTGAAATAGGAGCGACGTAAATAGAACAATTGTGATAGAATTTCGCTGAATTCTTATATTAACCAAAATATAATATGATCTAATCGGGTCTCTGATTGCCCTATCATAGAAGTTTAATAGTGCATTTTACTCGCCAATCCACGCGCTTTAAGATTCCGCCTAGCACAGTACGCTATCTGAAATAGGAGCGACGTAAATTGAACAAATGTGATAGAATTTGGCTGAATTCTTAAATTAACCATAATATAAAATGATCTAATCGGGTCTCTGTTTGCCCTACCCTGGAAGTTTAATAGTGCATTTTACTCGCCATTTCATGCGCTTTGAGATGGCGCTTAGCCCAATACGCTATCTGAAATAGTAGCGACGTAAATTGAACAAATGTGATAGAATTTGGCTGAATTCTTAAATTAACCATAATATAAAATGATCTAATCGGGTCTCTGTTTGCCCTACCCTAGAACTTTAATAGTGCATTTTATTCGCCATTTCATACGCTTTGAGATGCCGCTTTGCCCAATACGCTATCTGAAATAGGAGCGACGTAAATTAAACAAATGTGATAGAATTTCACTGAATTCTTATGTTAACCAAAATATGAAATGATCTAATCGGGTCTCTGATTGCCCTAGTACAGAAGTTTAATAGTGCATTTTACTCGCCATTCCGCGCGCTTTAAGATGCCGCATAGCCCAGTTCGCTATCTGAAATATGAGCGACGTAAATTGAACAAATGTGATAGAATTTCGCTGAATTCTTATATTAACCAAAATATAAAATGATCTAATCGGGTCTCTGTTTGCCTTATCCTAGAAGTTTAATAGTGCATTTTACTCGCCATTCCACGCGCTTTAAGATGCCGCCTAGCCCAGTACGCTACCTGAAATAGGAGCGACGTAAGTTGAACAAATGTGATAGAATTACGCTGAATTCTTATATTAACCGTAATATAAAATGATCTAATCCGGTCTCTGTTTGCCTTATCCTAGAAGTTTGATAGTGCATTTTACTCGCCATTTCATGCGCTTTGAGATGCCGCTTAGCCCAATACGCTATCTGAAATAGGAGCGACGTAAATTGAACAAATCTGATAGAATTTTGCTGAATGCTTAAATTAACCACAATATAAAATGATCTAATCGGGTCTCTGTTTGCCCTACCCTAGTAGTTTAATTGTGCATTTTACTCGCCATTTCATGCGCCTTGAGATGCCGCTTATCCCAATACGCTATCTGAAATAGGAGCGACGTAAATTGAACAAATGTGATAGAATTTTGCTGAATTCTTAAATTAACCATAATATAAAATGATCTAATCGGGTCTCTGTACGCCCTACCATAGAAATCTAATAGTGCATTTTACTCGCCATTTCATGCGCTTTGAGATGCCGCTTAGCTCAATACGCTATCTGAAATAGGAGCTACGTAAATTGAACAAATGTGATAGAATTTCCCTGAAATCTTATATTAAACAAAATATAAAATGATCTAATCGGGTCTCTGATTGCCCTATCATAGAAGTTTAGTAGTGCATTTTACGCGCCATTCCACGCGCTTTAAGATGCCGCCTAGCCCAGTACGCTACCTGAAATAGGAGCGACGTAAGTTGAACAAATGTGATAGAATTACGCTGAATTCTTATATTAACCGTAATATAAAATGATATAATCGGGTCTCGGTTTGCCCTATCATTGAAGTTTAGCAGTGCATTTTACTCGCCATTTCATGTGCTTTAAGGTGCCGCATAGCCCAATACGCTATCTGGAATGGGAGCGACGTAAATTGAACAAATGTGATAGAATTTCCCGGAATTCTTATATTAACCTTAATGTAAAATGATCTAGTCGGGTCTCTGATTGCCCTATCATAGAAGTTTAATAGTGCATTTTACTCGCCAATCCAGGCGCTTTAAGATTCCGCCTAGCACAGTACGCTATCTGAAATAGGAGCGACGTAAATTGAACAAACGTGATAGAATTTGGCTGAATTCTTAAATTAACCATAATATAAAATGATCTAATCGGGTCTCTGTTTGCCCTACCCTGGAAGTTTAATAGTGCATTTTACTCGCCATTTCATGCGCTTTGAGATGGCGCTTAGCACAGTACGCTATCTGAAATAGGAGCGACGTAAATTGAACAAACGTGATAGAATTTGGCTGAATTCTTAAATTAACCATAATATAAAATGATCTAATCGGGTCTCTGTTTGCCCTACCCTGGAAGTTTAATAGTGCATTTTACTCGCCATTTCATGCGCTTTGAGATGGCGCTTAGCCCAATACGCTATCTGAAATAGTAGCGACGTAAATTGAACAAATGTGATAGAATTTGGCTGAATTCTTAAATTAACCATAATATAAAATGATCTAATCGGGTCTCTGTTTTACTCGCCATTTCATGCGCTTTGAGATGCCGCTTAGCCCAATACGCTATCTGAAATACGAGCGACGTAAATTGAACAAATGTGATAGAATTTCCCTGAATACTTATATTAACCTTAATGTAAAATGATCTAATCGGATCTCTGATTGCCCTATCATAGAAGTTTAATAGTGCATTTTACTCGCCAATCCACGCGCTTTAAGATTCCGCCTAGCCCAGTACGCTATCTGAAATAGGAGCGACGGAAATTGAACAAATGTGATAGAATTTGGCTGAATTCTTAAATTAACCATAATATAAAATGATCTAATCGGGTCTCTGTTTGCCTTATCCTAGAAGTTTAATAGTGCATTTTACTCGCCATTCCACGCGCTTTAAGATGCCGCCTAGCCCAGTACGCTACCTGAAATAGGAGCGACGTAAGTTGAACAAATGTGATAGAATTACGCTGAATTCTTATATTAACCGTAATATAAAATGATCTAATCGGGTCTCTGTTTGCCCTACCCTAGTAGTTTAATTGTGCATTTTACTCGCCATTTCATGCGCCTTGAGATGCCGCTTATCCCAATACGCTATCTGAAATAGGAGCGACGTAAATTGAACAAATGTGATAGAATTTTGCTGAATTCTTAAATTAATCATAATATAAAATGATATAGTCGCGTCTCTGTTTGCCCTACCCTAGAAGTTTAATAGTGAATTTTACTCGCCATTTCATGCGCTTTGAGATGCCGCTTAGCCCAATACGCTATCTGAAATAGGAGCGACGTAAATTGTACAAATGTGATAGAATTTCGCTGAATTCTTAAATTAACCATAATATAAAATGATCTAATCGGGTCTCTGTTTGCCCTACCCTAGAAGTTTAATAGTGCATTTTACTTGCCATTTCATGCGCTTTGAGATGCCGCTTAGCCCAATACGCTATCTGAAATAGGAGCGACGTAAGTTGAACAATTGTGATAGAATTTCGCTGAATTCTTTTATTAACCATAATGTAAAATGATCTAATCGGGTCTGTGTTCGCCCTAGCCTAGAAGTTTAATAGTGCATTGTATTCGCCATTTCATGCGCTTTGAGATGCCGCGTAGCCCAATACGCTATCTGAAGTAGGAGCGACGTAAGTTGAACAAATGTGATAGAATTACGCTGAATTCTTAAATTAACTATAATATAAAATGATCTAATCGGGTCTCTGTTTGCCCTACCCTACAAGTTTAGCAGTGCATTTTACTCGCCATTTCATGCGCTTTGAGATGCCGCTTAGCCCAATACGCTATCTGAAATAGGAGCGACGTAAATTGAACAAATGTGATAGAATTTCCCTGAATTCTTATATTAACCTTAATGTAAAATGATCTAATCGGGTCTCTGTTCTCCCTACCCTAAAAGTTTAATACTGCATTTCACTCGTCATTTCATGCGCTTTGAGTTGCCGCTTAGCCCAATACGATATCTGAAATAGGAGCGATGTAAATTGAACAAATGTGATAGCATTTTGCTGAATTCGTAAATTAACCATAATATAATATGATCTAATCGGGTCTCTGTTTGCCCTACCCTATAAGTTTAATAGTGCATTTTACTCGCCATTTCATGCGCTTTGAGATGCCGCTTAGCACAATACGCTATCTGAAATAGGAGCGACGTAAGTTGAACAAATGTGATAGAATTTCCCTGAAATCTTATATTAAACAAAATATAAAATGATTTAAACGGGACTCTGATTGCCCTATCATAGAAGTTTAGTAGTGCATTTTACTCGCCATTCCACGCGCTTTAAGATGCCGCCTAGCCCAGTACGCTATCTGAAATAGGAGCGACGTAAGTTGAACAAATGTGATAGAATTACGCTGAATTCTTATATTAACCGTAATATAAAATGATCTAATCGGGTCCCTGTTTGCCTTATCCTAGAAGTTTAATAGTGCCTTTTACTCGCCATTTCATGCGCATTGAGATGCCGCTTAGCCCAATACGCTATCTGAAATAGGAGCGACGTAAATTGAACAAATATGATACAGTTTCGCTGAATTCTCAAATTAACCATAATATAAAATCATCTTATCGGGTCTCTGTTTGCCCTACCCTAGAACTTTAATAGTGCATTTTATTCGCCATTTCATACGCTTTGAGATGCCGCTTTGCCCAATACGCTATCTGAAATAGGAGCGACGTAAATTAAACAAATGTGATAGAATTTCACTGAATTCTTATATTAACCAAAATATGAAATGATCTAATCGGGTCTCTGATTGCCCTAGCATAGAAGTTTAATAGTGCATTTTACTCGCCATTCCGCGCGCTTTAAGATGCCCCATAGCCCAGTTCGCTCTCTGAAATATGAGCGACGTAAATTGAACAAATGTGATAGAATTTCGCTGAATTCTTATATTAACCATAATATAAAATGATCTAATCCGGTCTCTGTTTGCCTTATCCTAGAAGTTTGATAGTGCATTTTACTCGCCATTTCATGCGCTTTGAGATGCCGCTTAGCCCAATACGCTATCTGAAATAGGAGCGACGTAAATTGAACAAATCTGATAAAATTTTGCTGAATGCTTAAATTCACCACAATATAAAATGATCTAATCGGGTCTCTGTTTGCCCTACCCTAGTAGTTTAATTGTGCATTTTACTCGCCATTTCATGCGCTTTGAGATACGGCTTATCCCAATACGCTATCTGAAATAGGAGCGACGTAAATTGAACAAATGTGATAGAATTTTGCTGAATTCTTAAATTAACCATAATATAAAATGATCTAATCGGGTCTCTGTACGCCCTACCATAGAAATCTAATAGTGCATTTTACTCGCCATTTCATGCGCTTTGAGATGCCGCTTAGCTCAATACGCTATCTGAAATAGGAGCTACGTATATTGAACAAATGTGATAGAATTTCCCTGAAATCTTATATTAAACAAAATATAAAATGATCTAAACGGGACTCTGATTGCCCTATCATAGAAGTTTAGTAGTGCATTTTACTCGCCATTCCACGCGCTTTAAGATGCCGCCTAGCCCAGTACGCTATTTGAAATAGGAACGACGTAAGTTGAACAAATGTGATAGAATTACGCCGAATTCTTATATTAACCGTAATATAAAATGATCTAATCGGGTCCCTGTTTGCCTTATCCTAGAAGTTTAATAGGGAATTTTACTCGCCATTTCATGCGCATTGAGATGCCGCTTAGCCCAATACGCTATCTGAAGTAGGAGCGACGTAAATTGAACAATTCTGATAGAATTTCGCTGAATTCTTATATTAACCAAAATATGAAATGATCTAATCGGGTCTCTGTTTGCCCTACCCTAGAAGTTTAACAGTGCATTTTACTCGCCATTTCATGCGCTTTGAGATGCCGCTTAGCCCAATACGCTATCTGAAGTAGGAGCGACGTAAATTGAACAAATGTGATAGAATTTCCCTGAATACTTATATTAACCTTAATGTAAAATGATCTAATCGGGTCTCTGTTCGCCCTACCCTAGAAGTGTAATAGTGCATTTCACTCGCCATTTCATATGCTTTGAGATGCCGCTTAGCCCAATACGCTATCTGAAATAGGAGCGACGTAAATAGAACAATTGTGATAGAATTTCGCTGAATTCTTATATTAACCAAAATATAAAACGATCTAATCGGGTCTCTGATTGCCCTATCATAGAAGTTTAATAGTGCATTTTACTCGCCAATCCATGCGCTTTAAGATTCCGCCTAGCCCAGTACGCTATCTGAAATAGGAGCGACGTAAATTGAACAAATGTGATAGAATTTGGCTGAATTCTTATATTAACCATAATATAAAATGATCTAATCGGGTCTCTGTTTGCCTTACCCTAGAAGTTTAATAGTGCATTTTACTCGCCATTTCATGCGATTTGAGATGCCGCTTAGCCCAATACGCTATCTGAAATAGGAGCGACGTAAATTGAACAAATGTGATAGAATTTCCCTGAAATCTTATATTAAACAAAATATGAAATGATCTAAACGGGACTCTGATTGCCCTATCATAGAAGTTTAGTATTGCATTTTACTCGCCATTCCACGCGCTTTAAGATGCCGCCTAGCCCAGTACGCTATCTGAAATAGGAGCGACGTAAGTTGAACAAATGTGATAGAATTACGCTGAATTCTTATATTAACCGTAATATAAAATGATCTAATCGGGTCCCTGTTTGCCTTATCCTAGAAGTTTACTAGTGCATTTTACTCGCCATTTCATGCGCATTGCGATGCCGCTTAGCCCAATACGCTATCTGAAATAGGAGCGACGTAAATTGAACAAATATGATACAGTTTCGCTGAATTCTTAAATTAACCATAATATAAAATCATCTTATCGGGTCTCTGTTTGCCCTACCCTAGAAGTTTAATAGTGCATTTTACTCGCCATTTCATGCGCTTTGAGATGCCGCTTAGCCCAATACGCTATCTGAAATAGGAGCGACGTAAATTGAACAAATGTGATAGAATTTCCCTGAATTCTTATATTAACCAAAATATAAAATGATCTAATCGGGTCTCTGATTGCCTTATCATAGAAGTTTAATAGTGCATTTTACTCGCCAATCCACGCGCTTTAAGATTCCGCCTATCCCAGTACGCTATCTGGAATAGGAGCGACGTAAATTGAACAAATGTGATAGAATTTGGCTGAATTCTTAAATTAACCATAATATAAAATGATCTAATCGGGTCTCTGTTTGCCCTACCCTGGAAGTTTAATAGTGCATTTTACTCGCCATTTCATGCGCTTTGAGATGGCGCTTAGCCCAATACACTATCTGAAATCGTAGCGACGTAAATTGAACAAATGTGATAGAATTTGGCTGAATTCTTAAATTAACCATAATATAAAATGATCTAATCGGGTCTCTGTTTGCCGTACCCTAGTAGTTTAACAGTGCATTTTACTCGCCATTTCATGCGCTTTGAGATGCCGCTTAGCCCAATACGCTATCTGAAATACGAGCGACGTAAATTGATCAAATGTGATAGAATTTCCCTGAATTCTTATATTAACATTAATGTAAAATGATCTAATCGGGTCTCTGTTCTCCCTACCCTAGAAGTTTAATACTGCATTTCACTCGTCATTTCATGCGCTTTGAGTTGCCGCTTAGCCCAATACGATATCTGAAATAGGAGAGATGTAAATTGAACAAATGTGATAGAATTTTGCTGAATTCGTAAATTAACCATAATATAATATGATCTAATCGGGTCTCTGTTTGCCCTACCCTATAAGTTTAATAGTGCATTTTACTCGCCATTTCATGCGCTTTGAGATGCCGCTTAGCCCAATACGCTATCTGAAATAGGAGCGACGTAAATTGAACAAATGTGATAGAATTTCCCTGAAATCTTATATTAAACAAAATATAAAATGATCTAAACGGGACTCTGATTGCCCTATCATAGAAGTTTAGTAGTGCATTTTACTCGCCATTCCACGCGCTTTAAGATGCCGCCTAGCCCAGTACGCTATCTGAAATAGGAGCGACGTAAGTTGAACAAATGTGATAGAATTACGCTGAATTCTTATATTAACCGTAATATAAAATGATCTAATCGGGTCCCTGTTTGCCTTATCCTAGAAGTTTAATAGTGCATTTTACTCGCCATTTCATGCGCTTTGAGATGCCGCTTAGCCCAATACGCTATCTGAAATAGGAGCGACGTAAATTGAACAAATGTGATAGAGTTTCCCTGAATACTTATATTAACCTTAATGTAAAATGATCTAATCGGGTCTCTGATTGCCCTATCATAGAAGTTTAATAGTGCATTTTACTCGCCAATCCACGCGCTTTAAGATTCCGCCTAGCCCAGTACGCTATCTGAAATAGGAGCGACGTAAATTGAACAAATGTGATAGAATTTGGCTGAATTCTTAAATTAACCATAATATAAAATGATCTAATCGGGTCTCTGTTTGCCCTACCCTAGAAGTTTAATAGTGCATTTTACTCGCCATTTCATGCGCTTTGAGATGGCGCTTAGCCCAATACGCTATCTGAAATAGGAGCGACGTAAATTGAACAAATGTGATAGTATTTGGTTGAATTCTTAAATTAACCATAATATAAAATCATCTTATCGGGTCTCTGTTTGCTCTACCATAGAAGTTTAATAGTGCATTTTACTCGCCATTTCTTGCGCTTTAAGATGCCGCCGAGCCCAGTACGCTATCTGAAGTAGGAGCGACGTAAGTTGAACAAATGTGATAGAATTACGCTGAATTATTATATTAACCGTAATATAAAATGATCTAATCGGTTCTCTGTTCACCCTACCCTAGAAGTTTAAGAGTGCCTTTCACTCGTCATTTCATGCGCTTTGAGATGCCGCTTAGCCGAATACGCTATCTGAAACAGGAGCGACGTAAGTTGAACAAATGTGATAGAATTTCCCTGAATTCTTATATTAACCTTAATGTAAAATGATCTAATCGGGTCTCTGTTCTCCCTACCCTAAAAGTTTAATACTGCATTTCACTCGTCATTTCATGCGCTTTGAGTTGCCGCTTAGCCCAATACGATATCTGAAATAGGAGCGATGTAAATTGAACAAATGTGATAGCATTTTGCTGAATTCGTAAATTAACCATAATATAATATGATCTAATCGGGTCTCTGTTTGCCCTACCCTATAAGTTTAATAGTGCATTTTACTCGCCATTTCATGCGCTTTGAGATGCCGCTTAGCACAATACGCTATCTGAAATAGGAGCGACGTAAGTTGAACAAATGTGATAGAATTTCCCTGAAATCTTATATTAAACAAAATATAAAATGATTTAAACGGGACTCTGATTGCCCTATCATAGAAGTTTAGTAGTGCATTTTACTCGCCATTCCACGCGCTTTAAGATGCCGCCTAGCCCAGTACGCTATCTGAAATAGGAGCGACGTAAGTTGAACAAATGTGATAGAATTACGCTGAATTCTTATATTAACCGTAATATAAAATGATCTAATCGGGTCCCTGTTTGCCTTATCCTAGAAGTTTAATAGTGCCTTTTACTCGCCATTTCATGCGCATTGAGATGCCGCTTAGCCCAATACGCTATCTGAAATAGGAGCGACGTAAATTGAACAAATATGATACAGTTTCGCTGAATTCTCAAATTAACCATAATATAAAATCATCTTATCGGGTCTCTGTTTGCCCTACCCTAGAACTTTAATAGTGCATTTTATTCGCCATTTCATACGCTTTGAGATGCCGCTTTGCCCAATACGCTATCTGAAATAGGAGCGACGTAAATTAAACAAATGTGATAGAATTTCACTGAATTCTTATATTAACCAAAATATGAAATGATCTAATCGGGTCTCTGATTGCCCTAGCATAGAAGTTTAATAGTGCATTTTACTCGCCATTCCGCGCGCTTTAAGATGCCCCATAGCCCAGTTCGCTCTCTGAAATATGAGCGACGTAAATTGAACAAATGTGATAGAATTTCGCTGAATTCTTATATTAACCAAAATATAAAATGATCTAATCGGGTCTCTGTTTGCCTTATCCTAGAAGTTTAATAGTGCATTTTACTCGCCATTCCACGCGCTTTAAGATGCCGCCTAGCCCAGTACGCTACCTGAAATAGGAGCGACGTAAGTTGAACAAATGTGATAGAATTTGGCTGAATTCTTAAATTAACCATAATATAAAATGATCTAATCCGGTCTCTGTTTGCCTTATCCTAGAAGTTTGATAGTGCATTTTACTCGCCATTTCATGCGCTTTGAGATGCCGCTTAGCCCAATACGCTATCTGAAATAGGAGCGACGTAAATTGAACAAATCTGATAAAATTTTGCTGAATGCTTAAATTCACCACAATATAAAATGATCTAATCGGGTCTCTGTTTGCCCTACCCTAGTAGTTTAATTGTGCATTTTACTCGCCATTTCATGCGCTTTGAGATACGGCTTATCCCAATACGCTATCTGAAATAGGAGCGACGTAAATTGAACAAATGTGATAGAATTTTGCTGAATTCTTAAATTAACCATAATATAAAATGATCTAATCGGGTCTCTGTACGCCCTACCATAGAAATCTAATAGTGCATTTTACTCGCCATTTCATGCGCTTTGAGATGCCGCTTAGCTCAATACGCTATCTGAAATAGGAGCTACGTATATTGAACAAATGTGATAGAATTTCCCTGAAATCTTATATTAAACAAAATATAAAATGATCTAAACGGGACTCTGATTGCCCTATCATAGAAGTTTAGTAGTGCATTTTACTCGCCATTCCACGCGCTTTAAGATGCCGCCTAGCCCAGTACGCTATTTGAAATAGGAACGACGTAAGTTGAACAAATGTGATAGAATTACGCCGAATTCTTATATTAACCGTAATATAAAATGATCTAATCGGGTCCCTGTTTGCCTTATCCTAGAAGTTTAATAGGGAATTTTACTCGCCATTTCATGCGCATTGAGATGCCGCTTAGCCCAATACGCTATCTGAAGTAGGAGCGACGTAAATTGAACAATTCTGATAGAATTTCGCTGAATTCTTATATTAACCAAAATATGAAATGATCTAATCGGGTCTCTGTTTGCCCTACCCTAGAAGTTTAACAGTGCATTTTACTCGCCATTTCATGCGCTTTGAGATGCCGCTTAGCCCAATACGCTATCTGAAGTAGGAGCGACGTAAATTGAACAAATGTGATAGAATTTCCCTGAATACTTATATTAACCTTAATGTAAAATGATCTAATCGGGTCTCTGTTCGCCCTACCCTAGAAGTGTAATAGTGCATTTCACTCGCCATTTCATATGCTTTGAGATGCCGCTTAGCCCAATACGCTATCTGAAATAGGAGCGACGTAAATAGAACAATTGTGATAGAATTTCGCTGAATTCTTATATTAACCAAAATATAAAACGATCTAATCGGGTCTCTGATTGCCCTATCATAGAAGTTTAATAGTGCATTTTACTCGCCAATCCATGCGCTTTAAGATTCCGCCTAGCCCAGTACGCTATCTGAAATAGGAGCGACGTAAATTGAACAAATGTGATAGAATTTGGCTGAATTCTTATATTAACCATAATATAAAATGATCTAATCGGGTCTCTGTTTGCCTTACCCTAGAAGTTTAATAGTGCATTTTACTCGCCATTTCATGCGATTTGAGATGCCGCTTAGCCCAATACGCTATCTGAAATAGGAGCGACGTAAATTGAACAAATGTGATAGAATTTCCCTGAAATCTTATATTAAACAAAATATGAAATGATCTAAACGGGACTCTGATTGCCCTATCATAGAAGTTTAGTATTGCATTTTACTCGCCATTCCACGCGCTTTAAGATGCCGCCTAGCCCAGTACGCTATCTGAAATAGGAGCGACGTAAGTTGAACAAATGTGATAGAATTACGCTGAATTCTTATATTAACCGTAATATAAAATGATCTAATCGGGTCCCTGTTTGCCTTATCCTAGAAGTTTACTAGTGCATTTTACTCGCCATTTCATGCGCATTGCGATGCCGCTTAGCCCAATACGCTATCTGAAATAGGAGCGACGTAAATTGAACAAATATGATACAGTTTCGCTGAATTCTTAAATTAACCATAATATAAAATCATCTTATCGGGTCTCTGTTTGCCCTACCCTAGAAGTTTAATAGTGCATTTTACTCGCCATTTCATGCGCTTTGAGATGCCGCTTAGCCCAATACGCTATCTGAAATAGGAGCGACGTAAATTGAACAAATGTGATAGAATTTCCCTGAATTCTTATATTAACCAAAATATAAAATGATCTAATCGGGTCTCTGATTGCCTTATCATAGAAGTTTAATAGTGCATTTTACTCGCCAATCCACGCGCTTTAAGATTCCGCCTATCCCAGTACGCTATCTGGAATAGGAGCGACGTAGATTGAACAAATGTGATAGAATTTGGCTGAATTCTTAAATTAACCATAATATAAAATGATCTAATCGGGTCTCTGTTTGCCCTACCCTGGAAGTTTAATAGTGCATTTTACTCGCCATTTCATGCGCTTTGAGATGGCGCTTAGCCCAATACGCTATCTGAAATCGTAGCGACGTAAATTGAACAAATGTGATAGAATTTGGCTGAATTCTTAAATTAACCATAATATAAAATGATCTAATCGGGTCTCTGTTTGCCCTACCCTAGTAGTTTAACAGTGCATTTTACTCGCCATTTCATGCGCTTTGAGATGCCGCTTAGCCCAATACGCTATCTGAAATACGAGCGACGTAAATTGATCAAATGTGATAGAATTTCCCTGAATTCTTATATTAACATTAATGTAAAATGATCTAATCGGGTCTCTGTTCTCCCTACCCTAGAAGTTTAATACTGCATTTCACTCGTCATTTCATGCGCTTTGAGTTGCCGCTTAGCCCAATACGATATCTGAAATAGGAGAGATGTAAATTGAACAAATGTGATAGAATTTTGCTGAATTCGTAAATTAACCATAATATAATATGATCTAATCGGGTCTCTGTTTGCCCTACCCTATAAGTTTAATAGTGCATTTTACTCGCCATTTCATGCGCTTTGAGATGCCGCTTAGCCCAATACGCTATCTGAAATAGGAGCGACGTAAATTGAACAAATGTGATAGAATTTCCCTGAAATCTTATATTAAACAAAACATAAAATGATCTAAACGGGACTCTGATTGCCCTATCATAGAAGTTTAGTAGTGCATTTTACTCGCCATTCCACGCGCTTTAAGATGCCGCCTAGCCCAGTACGCTATCTGAAATAGGAGCGACGTAAGTTGAACAAATGTGATAGAATTACGCTGAATTCTTATATTAACCGTAATATAAAATGATCTAATCGGGTCCCTGTTTGCCTTATCCTAGAAGTTTAATAGTGCATTTTACTCGCCATTTCATGCGCTTTGAGATGCCGCTTAGCCCAATACGCTATCTGAAATAGGAGCGACGTAAATTGAACAAATGTGATAGAGTTTCCCTGAATACTTATATTAACCTTAATGTAAAATGATCTAATCGGGTCTCTGATTGCCCTATCATAGAAGTTTAATAGTGCATTTTACTCGCCAATCCACGCGCTTTAAGATTCCGCCTAGCCCAGTACGCTATCTGAAATAGGAGCGACGTAAATTGAACAAATGTGATAGAATTTGGCTGAATTCTTAAATTAACCATAATATAAAATGATCTAATCGGGTCTCTGTTTGCCCTACCCTAGAAGTTTAATAGTGCATTTTACTCGCCATTTCATGCGCTTTGAGATGGCGCTTAGCCCAATACGCTATCTGAAATAGGAGCGACGTAAATTGAACAAATGTGATAGTATTTGGTTGAATTCTTAAATTAACCATAATATAAAATCATCTTATCGGGTCTCTGTTTGCTCTACCATAGAAGTTTAATAGTGCATTTTACTCGCCATTTCTTGCGCTTTAAGATGCCGCCGAGCCCAGTACGCTATCTGAAGTAGGAGCGACGTAAGTTGAACAAATGTGATAGAATTACGCTGAATTATTATATTAACCGTAATATAAAATGATCTAATCGGTTCTCTGTTCACCCTACCCTAGAAGTTTAAGAGTGCCTTTCACTCGTCATTTCATGCGCTTTGAGATGCCGCTTAGCCGAATACGCTATCTGAAACAGGAGCGACGTAAGTTGAACAAATGTGATAGAATTTCCCTGAATTCTTATATTAACCTTAATGTAAAATGATCTAATCGGGTCTCTGTTCGCCCTACCCTAGAAGATTACAAGCGCATTTCACTCGTCATTTCATGCGCTTTGAGATGCCGCTTAGCACAATACGCTATCTGCAATAGGAGCGACGTAAATTGAAGAAATGTGATAGAATTTGGCTGAGTTCTTAAATTAACCATAATATAAAATGATCGAATCGGGTCTCTGTTTGCCCTACCCTAGAAGTTTAATAGTGCATTTTACTCGCCATTTCATGCGCTTTGAGATGCCGCTTAGCCCAATACGCTATCTGCAATAGGAGCGACGTAAATTGAACAAATGTGATAGAATTTGGCTGAATTCTTAAATTAACCATAATATAAAATGATCTAATCGGGTCTCTGTTTGCCCTACCCTAGAAGTTCAACAGTGCATTTTACTCGCCATTTCATGCGCTTTGAGATGCCGCTTAGCCCAATACGCTATCTGAAATAGGAGCGACGTAAATTGAACAAATGTGATAGAATTTCCCTGTATACTTATATTAACCTTAATGTAAAATGATCTAATCGGGTCTCTGTTCGCCCTACCCTAGAAGTGTAATAGTGCATTTCACTCGCCATTTCATATGCTTTGAGATGCCGCTTAGCCCAATACGCTATCTGAAATAGGAGCGACGTAAATAGAACAATTGTGATAGAATTTCGCTGAATTCTTATATTAACCAAAATATAAAATGATCTAATCGGGTCTCTGATTGCCCTATCATAGAAGTTTAATAGTGCATTTTACTCGCCAATCCACGCGCTTTAAGATTCCGCCTAGCCCAGTACGCTATCTGAAATAGGAGCGACGTAAATTGAACAAATGTGATAGAATTTCGCTGAATTCTTAAATTAACCATAATATAAAATGATCTAATCGGGTCTCTGTTTGCCCTACCCTAGAAGTTTAATAGTGCATTTTACTTGCCATTTCATGCGCTTTGAGATGCCGCTTAGCCCAGTACGCTATCTGAAATAGGAGCGACGTAAGTTGAACAATTGTGATAGAATTTCGCTGAATTCTTTTATTAACCATAATGTAAAATGATCTAATCGGGTCTGTGTTCGCCCTAGCCTAGAAGTTTAATAGTGCATTGTATTCGCCATTTCATGCGCTTTGAGATGCCGCGTAGCCCAATACGCTATCTGAAGTAGGAGCGACGTATGTTGAACAAATGTGATAGAATTACGCTGAATTCTTAAATTAACTATAATATAAAATGATCTAATCGGGTCTCTGTTTGCCCTACCCTACAAGTTTAGCAGTGCATTTTACTCGCCATTTCATGCGCTTCGAGATGCCGCTTAGCCCAATAAGCTATCTGAAATAGGAGCGACGTAAATTGAACAAATGTGATAGAATTTCCCTGAATTCTAATATTAACCTTAATGTAAAATGATCTAATCGGGTCTCTGTTCTCCCTACCCTAGAAGTTTAATACTGCATTTCACTCGTCATTTCATGCGCTTTGAGTTGCCGCTTAGCCCAATACGATATCTGAAATAGGAGCGATGTAAATTGAACAAATGTGATAGAATTTTGCTGAATTCGTAAATTAACCATAATATAATATGATCTAATCGGGTCTCTGTTTGCCCTACCCTATAAGTTTAATAGTGCATTTTACTCGCCATTTCATGCGCTTTGAGATGCCGCTTAGCCCAATACGCTATCTGAATTAGGAGCGACGTAAATTGAACAAATGTGATAGAATTTCCCTGAAATCTTATATTAAACAAAATATAAAATGATCTAAACGGGACTCTGATTGCCCTATCATAGAAGTTTAGTAGTGCATTTCACTCGACCTTCCACCTGCTTTAAGATGCCGCCTGGCCCAGTACACTATCTGAAATAGGAGCGACGTATGTTGAACAAATGTGATAGAATTACGCTGAATTCTTATATTAACCGTAATATAAAATGATCTAATCGGGTCTCTGTTCGCCCTACCCTAGAAGATTACAAGCGCATTTCACTCGTCATTTCATGCGCTTTGAGATGCCGCTTAGCCCAGTACGCTTTCTGCAATAGGAGCGACGTAAATTGAACAAATGTGATAGAATTTGGCTGAATTCTTAAATTAACCATAATATAAAATGATCTAATCGGGTCTCTGTTTGCCCTACCCTAGAAGTTTAACAGTGCATTTTACTCGCCATTTCATGCGCTTTGAGATGCCGCTTAGCCCAATACGCTATCTGAAATAGGAGCGACGTAAATTGAACAAATGTGATAGAATTTCCCTGAATACTTATATTAACCTTAATGTAAAATGATCTAATCGGGTCTCTGTTCGCCCTACCCTAGAAGTGTAATAGTGCATTTCACTCGCCATTTCATATGCTTTGAGATGCCGCTTAGCCCAATACGCTATCTGAAATAGGAGCGACGTAAATAGAACAATTGTGATAGAATTTCGCTGAATTCTTATATTAACCAAAATATAAAACGATCTAATCGGGTCTCTGATTGCCCTATCATAGAAGTTTAATAGTGCATTTTACTCGCCAATCCATGCGCTTTAAGATTCCGCCTAGCCCAGTACGCTATCTGAAATAGGAGCGACGTAAATTGAACAAATGTGATAGAATTTGGCTGAATTCTTAAATTAACCATAATATAAAATGATCTAATCGGGTCTCTGTTTGCCTTACCCTAGAAGTTTAATAGTGCATTTTACTCGCCATTTCATGCGATTTGAGATGCCGCTTAGCCCAATACGCTATCTGAAATAGGAGCGACGTAAATTGAACAAATGTGATAGAATTTCCCTGAAATCTTATATTAAACAAAATATGAAATGATCTAAACGGGACTCTGATTGCCCTATCATAGAAGTTTAGTATTGCATTTTACTCGCCATTCCACGCGCTTTAAGATGCCGCCTAGCCCAGTACGCTATCTGAAATAGGACCGACGTAAATTGAACAAACGTGATAGAATTTCCCTTAATTCTTATATTAACCTTAATGTAAAATGATCTAATCGGGTCTCTGTTCTCCCTACCCTAGAAGTTTAATACTGCATTTCACTCGTCATTTCATGCGCTTTGAGTAGCCGCTTAGCCCAATACGATATCTGTAATAGGAGCGATGTAAAATGAACAAATGTGATAGAATTTTGCTGAATTCGTAAATTAACCATAATGTAATATGATCTTATCGGGTCTCTGTTTGCCCTACCCTATAAGTTTAATAATGCATTTTACTCGCCATTTCATGCGCTTTGAGATGCCGCTAAGCCCAATACGCTATCTGCAATAGGAGCGACGTAAATTGAACAAATGTGATAGAATTTGGCTGAATTCTTAAATTAACCATAATATAAAATGACCTAATCGGGTCTCTGATTGCCCTATCATAGAAGTTTAATAGTGCATTTTACTCGCCAATCCACGCGCTTTAAGATTCCGCCTAGCCCAGTACGCTATCTGAAATAGGAGCGACGTAAATTGAACAAATGTGATAGAATTTGGCTGAATTCTTAAATTAACCATAATATAAAATGATCTAATCGGGTCTCTGTTCGCCCTACCCTAGAAGATTACAAGCGCATTTCACTCGTCATTTCATGCGCTTTGAGATGCCGCTTAGCACAATACGCTATCTGCAATAGGAGCGACGTAAATTGAACAAATGTGATAGAATTTGGCTGAATTCTTAAATTAACCATAATATAAAATGATCTAATCGGGTCTCTGTTTGCCAAACCCTAGAAGTTTAATAGTGCATTTTACTCGCCATTTCATGCGCTTTGAGATGGCGCTTAGCCCAATACACTATCTGAAATAGGAGCGACGTAAATTGAACAAATGTGATAGAATTTGGCTGAATTCTTAAATTAACCATAATATAAAATCATCTTATCGGGTCTCTGTTTGCCCTACCCTAGAAGTGTAATAGTGCATTTTACTCGCCATTTCTTGCGCTTTAAGATGCCGCCGAGCCAAGTACGCTATCTGAAGTAGGAGCGACGTAAGTTGAACAAATGTGATAGAATTACGCTGAATTCTTATATTAACCGTAATATAAAATGATCTAATCGGTTCTCTGTTCACCCTACCCTAGAAGTTTAAGAGTGCCTTTCACTCGTCATTTCATGCGCTTTGAGATGCCGCTTAGCCCAATACGCTATCTGAAATAGGAGCGACGTAAATTGAACAATTGTGATAGAATGTAGCTGAATTCTTATATTAACCAAAATATAAAATTATCTAGTCGGGTCTCTGATTGCCATATCATAGAAGTTTAATAGTGCATTTTGATCGCCATTGCACGCGCTTTAAGATGCCGCCTAACCCAGTACGCTATCTGAAATTGGAGCGACGTAAATTGAACAAATGTGACAGAATTTTGCTGACATCTTAAATTAACTATAATATAAAATGATCTAATCGGGTCTGTGTTTGCCCAACCCTACAAGTTTAGCAGTGCATTTTACTCGCCATTTCATGCGCTTTGAGATGCCGCTTAGCCCAATACGCTATCTGAAATAGGAGCGACGTAAATTGAACAAATGTGATAGAATTTCCCTTAATTCTTATATTAACCTTAATGTAAAATGATCTAATCGGGTCTCTCTTCTCCCTACCCTAGAAGTTTAATACTGCATTTCACTCGTCATTTCATGCGCTTTGAGTTGCCGCTTAGCCCAATACGATATCTGAAATAGGAGCGATGTAAAATGAACAAATGTGATAGAATTTTGCTGAATTCGTAAATTAACCATAATGTAATATGATCTTATCGGGTCTCTGTTTGCCCTACCCTATAAGTTTAATAGTGCATTTTACTCGCCATTTCATGCGCTTTGAGATGCCGCTTAGCCCAATACGCTATCTGCAATAGGAGCGACGTAAATTGAACAAATGTGATAGAATTTGGCTGAATTCTTAAATTAACCATAATATAAAATGACCTAATCGGGTCTCTGATTGCCCTACCCTAGAAGTTTAATAGTGCATTTTACTCGCCAATCCACGCGCTTTAAGATTCCGCCTAGCCCAGTACGCTATCTGAAATAGGAGCGACGTAAATTGAACAAATGTGATAGAATTTGGCTGAATTCTTAAATTAACCATAATATAAAATGATCTAATCGGGTCTCTGTTTGCCCTACCCTAGAAGTTTGATAGTGCATTTTACTCGCCATTTCATGCGCTTTGAGATTCTGCTTAGTCCAATACGCTATCCGAAATTGGAGCGACGTAAATTGAACAAATGTGATAGAATTTTGCTGAATTCTTAAATTAATCATAATATAAAATGATATAATTGGGTCTCTGTTTGCCCTACCCTAGAAGTTTAATAGTGAATTTTACTCGCCATTTCATGCGCTTTGAGAGGCCGCTTAGCCCAATACGCTATCTGAATTAGGAGCGACGTAAATTGAACAAATGTGATAGAATTTCGCTGAATTCTTAAATTAACCATAATATAAAATGATCTAATCGGGTCTCTGTTTGCCCTACCCTAGAAGTTTAATAGTGCATTTTACTTGCCATTTCATGCGCTTTGAGATGCCGCTTAGCCCAATACGCTATCTGAAATAGGAGCGACGTAAGTTGAACAATTGTGATAGAATTTCGCTGAATTCTTTTATTAACCATAATGTAAAATGATCTAATCGGGTCTCTGTTTGCCCTACCCTATAAGTTTAATAGTGCATTTTACTCGCCATTTCATGCGCTTTGAGATGCCGCTTAGCCCAATACGCTATCTGAAATAGGAGCGACGTAAATTGAACAAATGTGATAGAATTTCCCTGAAATCTTATATTAAACAAAATATAAAATGATCTAAACGGGACTCTGATTGCCCTATCATAGAAGTTTAATAGAGCATTTCACTCGACCTTCCACGTGCTTTAAGATGCCGCCTGGCCCAGTACACTATCTGAAATAGGAGCGACGTATGTTGAACAAATGTGATAGAATTT
>CAKAJE020000807.1:0-31413 GCA_916610135.2 Macropis europaea
TGGAATGGCGAGTAAAATGCACTATTAACCTTCTATGATAGGGCAATCAGAGACCCGATTAGATCATTTTATATTTTGGTTAATATAAGAATTCAACGAAATTCTATCACATTTGTTCAATTTACGTCGCTTCTATTACAGATAGCTTATTGGGCTTAGCGGCATCTCAAAGCGCATGAAATGACGAGTGAAATGCACTATTAAACTTCTAGGGTAGGGCAAACAGAGACCCGATTAGGTTATTTTATATTATGGTCAATTTAAGAATTCAGCGAAATTCTATCACATTTGTTCAATTTACGTCGCTCCTATTACAGGTAGCTTATTGGGCTCAGCGGTATCTCAAAGCGCATGAAATGACGAGTGAAATGCACTATTAAGCTTCTAGGCTAGGGCGAACAGAGACCCGAGCAGATCATTTTACATTATGGTTAATAAAAAGAATTCAGCGAAATTCTATCACATTTGTTCAACTTACGTCGCTCCTATTTCAGATAGCGTATTGGGCTAAGCGGCATCTCAAAGCGCATGAAATGGCCAGTGGAAATGCACTATTAAGCTTCTAGGGTAAGGCAAACAGAGACCCGATTAGGTCATTTTATATTATGGTTAATTTAAGAATTCAGCAAAAATTCTATCACATTTGTTCAATTTACGTCGTTCCTATTTCAGATAGCATCCTGGGCTAAGCGGCATCTAAAAGCGCATGAAATGATGAGTATAATGCACTATTATACTTCTAGGATAAGGCAAACAGAGACCCGATTAGATCATTTTATATTACGGTTAATATAAGAATTCAGCGTAATTCTATCACATTTGTTCAACTTACGTCGTTCCATATTTCAGATAACGTACTGGGCTAGGCGGCATCTTAAAGCGCGTGGAATGGCGAGTATAGTGCACTATTAAACTTCTATGATAGGGCAATCAGAGACCCGATTAGATCATTTTATATATTGGTTAATATAAGAATTCAGCGTAATTCTATCACATTTGTTCAACTTACGTCGCTCCTAATTTAGATAGCGTACTGGGCTAGGCGGCATCTTAAAGCGCGTGGAATGGCGAGTAAAATGCACTGCTAAACTTCTATGATAGGGCAATCAGAGACCCGATTAGATCATTTTATATTTTGTTTAATATAAGATTTCAGGGAAATTCTATCACATTTGTTCAATTTACGTCGCTCCTATTTCGGATAGCGTACTGGGCTATGCGGTATCTCAAAGCGCATGAAATGGCGAGTAAAATGCACTATTAAACTTCTAGGCTAGGGCGAACAGAGACCCGATAAGATCATTTTACATTATGGTTCTTAAAAGAATTCAGCGAAATTCTATCACATTTGTTCAACGTACGTCGCTCCTATTTCAGATAGCGTATTGGGATAAGCGGCATCGAAAAGCGCATGAAATGGCGAGTAAAATGCACTATCAAACTTCTAGGATAAGGCAAACAGAGACCCGATTAGATCATTTTATATTACGGTTAATATTAGAATTCGGCGTAATTCTATCACATTTGTTCAATTTACGTCGCTGCTATTCCAGATAGCTTATTGTGCTTAGCGGCATCTCAAAGCGCATGAAATGACGAGTGAAATGCACTATTAAACTTCTAGGATAAGGCAAACAGAGACCCGATTAGATCATTTTATATTTTGGTTAATATAAGAATTCAGCGAAATTCTATCACATTTGTTCAATTTACGTCGCTCCTATTTCAGATAGCTTATTGGGAAAAGCGGCATCTCAAAGCGCAAGAAATGGCGAGTAAAATGCACTATTAAACTTCTAGGGTAGGGCAAACAGAGACCCGATTAGATCATTTTATGTTATGGTTAATTTAAGAATTGAGCGAAATTCTATCACATTTGTTCAACTTACGTCGCTCCTAATTTAGATAGCGTACTGGGCTAGGCGGCATCTTAAAGCGCGTGGAATGGCGAGTAAAATGCACTGCTAAACTTCTATGATAGCGCAATCAGAGACCCGATTAGATCATTTTATATTTTGTTTAATATAAGATTTCAGGGAAATTCTATCACATTTGTTTAATTTACGTCGCTCCTATTTCAGATAGCGTATTGGGCGAAGCGGCATCTCAAAGCGAATGAAATGGCGACTAAAATGCACTATTAAACTTCTAGGGTGGGGCAAGCAGAGACCCGATTAGATCATTTTATATTATGGTTAATTTAAGAATTCAGCAAAATTCTATCACATTCGTTCAATTTAGGTCGCTCCTATTTCAGATAGCGTACTGGGATAGGCGGCATCTTAAAGCGCGTGGAATGCCGAGTAAAATCCACTATTAAACTTCTAGGCTAGGGCGAACAGAGACCAGATTAGATCATTTTACATTCTGGTTAATAAAATAATTCAGCGAAATTCTATCACCTTTGTTCAACTTTCGTCGCTCCTATTTCAGATAGCGTATTGGGCTAAGCGGCATCTCAAAGCGCATGAAATGGCGAGTAAAATGCACTATTAAACTTCTAGGGTAGGGCAAACAGAGACCCGATTAGACCATTTTATATTATGGTTAATTTAAGAATTCAGCAAAATTCTATCACATTTGTTCAATGTACGTCGCTCCTATTTCGGATAGCGTACTGGGCTAGGCGGCACCCTAAAGCGCGTGGAGTGGCGAGTAAAATGCACTATTAATCTTCTATGATAGGGCAATCAGAGACCCGATTAGATCATTTTATATTTTGGTTAATATAAGAATTCAGCGAAATTCTATCACATTTGTTCAACGTACGTCGCTCCTATTTCAGATAGCGTATTGGGATAAGCGGCATCGAAAAGCGCATGAAATGGCGAGTAAAATGCACAATTAAACTACTAGGGTAGGGCAAACAGAAACCCGATTAGATCATTTTATATTGTGGTTAATATAAGAATTCAGCGTAATTCTATCACATTTGTTCAACTTACGTCGCTCCTATTTCAGGTAGCGCACTGGGCTAGGCGGCATCTTAAAGCGCGTGGAATGGCGAGTAAAATGCACTATTAAACTTTTAGGATAAGGCAAACAGAGACCCGATTAGATCATTTTATATTACGGTTAATATAAGAATTGAGCGAAATTCTATCACATTTGTTCAAATTACGTCGCTCCTATTTCAGATAGCTTATTGGGCTAAGCGGCATCTGAAGGCGCATGAAATGGCGAGTAAAATGCACTATTAAACTTCAATGATAGGGCAATCAGAGACCCGATTAGATCATTTTATATTTTGGTTAATATAAGAATTCAACGAAATTCTATCACATTTGTTCAATTTACGTCGCTTCTATTACAGATAGCTTATTGCGCTTAGCGGCATCTCAAAGCGCATGAAATGACGAGTGAAATGCACTATTAAACTTCTAGGGTAGAGCAAACAGAGACCCGATTAGGTTATTTTATATTATGGTTAATTTAAGAATTCAGCGAAATTCTACCACATTTGTTCAATTTACGTCGCTCCTATTTCAGATAACGTATTGGGATAAGCGGCATCTCAAAGCGCATGAAATGGCGAGTAAAATGCACTATTAAACTTCTAGGGTAGGGCGAACAGAGACACGATTAGATCATTTTATATTACGGTTAATATAAGAATGCGGCGTAATTCTTTCACATTTGTTCAATTTACGTCGCTGCTATTCCAGATAGCTTATTGTGCTTAGCGGCATCTCAAAGCGCATGAAATGACGAGTGAAATGCACTATTAAACTTCTAGGGTAGGGCAAACAGAGACCCGATTAGATCATTTTATATTAAGGTTACTTTAAGAATTCAGCGAAATTCTATCACATTTGTTCAATTTACGTCGCTCCTATTTCAAATAGCTTATTGGGCGAAGCGGCGTCTCAAAGCGCATGAAATGACGAGTGAAATGCACTATTAAACTTCTAGGGTAGGGCAAACAGAGACCCGATTAGATCATTTGATATTATGGTTAATTTAAGAATTCAGCGAAATTCTATCACATTTGTTCAATTTACGTCGCTCCTATTTCAGATAGCGTATTGGGATAAGCGGCATCTCAAAGCGCATGAAATGGCGAGTAAAATGCACTATTAAACTTCTAGGGTAGGGCGAACAGAGACACGATTAGATCATTTTACATTAAGGTTAATATAAGTATTCAGCGAGGTTCTATCACATTTGTTCAATTTACGTCGCTCCTATTTCAGATAGCCTATTGGGCTGAGCGGCACCTCAAAGCGCATGAAATGGCGTGTAAAATGCACGATTAAACTTCTAGGGTAGGGCAAACAGAGACCCGATTAGATCATTTTATATTTTGTTTAATATAAGAATTCAGCGAAATTCTATCACATTTGTTCAATTTACGTCGCTCCTATTTCAGACAGCTTATTGGGCTTAGCGGCATCTCAAAGCGCATGAAATGGCGAACAAAATGCACTATTAAACTTCTAGGCTAGGGCGAACAGAGACCAGATTAGATCATTTTATATTTTGGTTAATATAAGAATTCTGCGAAATTCTATCACATTTGTTCAACTTACGTCGCTCCTATTTCAGATAGAGTACTGGGCTAGGCGGCATCTTAAAGCGCGCGGAATGGCGAGTAAAATGCACTACTAAACTTCTATGATAGGGCAATCAGAGACCCGATTAGATCATTTTATATTTTGGTTAATATAAGAATTCATCGAAATTCTATCACATTTGTTCAATTTACGTCGCTCCTATTACAGATAGCTTGTTGTGCTTAGCGGCATCTCAAAGCGCATGAAGTGACGAGTGAAATGCACTATTAAGCTTCTAGGGTAGGGCAAACAGAGACCCGATTATATCATTTTACATTATGGTTAATGTAAGAATTCAGCGAAATTCTATCACATTTGTTCAATTTACGTTGCTCCTATTTCAGATAGCTTATTGGGCTTAGCGGCATCTCAAAGCGCATGAAGTGTCGAGTGAAATGCCCTATTAAACTACTTGGGTAGGGCAAACAGAGACCCGATTAGGTTATTTTATATTATGGTCAATTTAAGAATTCAGCGAAATTCTATCACATTTGTTCAATTTACGTCGCTCCTATTACAGGTAGCTTATTGGGCTCAGCGGCATCTCAAAGCGCATGAAATGACGAGTGAAATGCACTATTAAGCTTCTAGGCTAGGGCGAACAGAGACCCGAGCAGATCATTTTACATTATGGTTAATAAAAGAATTCAGCGAAATTCTATCACATTTGTTCAACTTACGTCGCTCCTATTTCAGATAGCGTACTGTGCTAGGCGGCATCTTAAAGCTCGTGGAATGGCGAGTAAAATGCACTACTAAACTTCTATGATAGGGCAATCGGAGACCCGATTAGCTCATTTTATATTTTGTTTAATATAAGATTTCAGGGAAATTCTATCACATTTGTTCAATTTACGTCGCTCCTATTTCAGATAGCTTATTGGGCTAAGCGGCATGTCAAAGCGCATGAAATGACGAGTGAAATGCACTGTTAAACTTCTATGATAGGGCAATCAGAGACCCGATTAGATCATTTTACATTTTGTTTAATATAAGATTTCAGGGAAATTCTATCACATTTGTTCAATTTACGTCGCTCCTATTTCAGATAGCTTATTGGGCTAAGCGGCATCTGAAGGCGCATGAAATGGCGAGTAAAATGCACTATTAAACTTCAATGATAGGGCAATCAGAGACCCGATTAGATCATTTTATATTTTGGTTAATATAAGAATTCAACGAAATTCTATCACATTTGTTCAATTTACGTCGCTTCTATTACAGATAGCTTATTGGGCTTAGCGGCATCTCAAAGCGCATGAAATGACGAGTGAAATGCACTATTAAACTTCTAGGGTAGGGCAAACAGAGACCCGATTAGGTTATTTTATATTATGGTCAATTTAAGAATTCAGCGAAATTCTATCACATTTGTTCAATTTACGTCGCTCCTATTACAGGTAGCTTATTGGGCTCAGCGGTATCTCAAAGCGCATGAAATGACGAGTGAAATGCACTATTAAGCTTCTAGGCTAGGGCGAACAGAGACCCGAGCAGATCATTTTACATTATGGTTAATAAAAGAATTCAGCGAAATTCTATCACATTTGTTCAACTTACGTCGCTCCTATTTCAGATAGCGTATTGGGCTAAGCGGCATCTCAAAGCGCATGAAATGGCCAGTGAAATGCACTATTAAGCTTCTAGGGTAAGGCAAACAGAGACCCGATTAGGTCATTTTATATTATGGTTAATTTAAGAATTCAGCAAAATTCTATCACATTTGTTCAATTTACGTCGTTCCTATTTCAGATAGCATCCTGGGCTAAGCGGCATCTAAAAGCGCATGAAATGATGAGTATAATGCACTATTATACTTCTAGGATAAGGCAAACAGAGACCCGATTAGATCATTTTATATTACGGTTAATATAAGAATTCAGCGTAATTCTATCACATTTGTTCAACTTACGTCGTTCCTATTTCAGATAACGTACTGGGCTAGGCGGCATCTTAAAGCGCGTGGAATGGCGAGTATAGTGCACTATTAAACTTCTATGATAGGGCAATCAGAGACCCGATTAGATCATTTTATATATTGGTTAATATAAGAATTCAACGAAATTCTATCACATTTGTAAAATTTACGTCGCTCCTATTACAGATAGCTTATTGGGCTTAGCGGCATCTCAAAGCGCATGGAATGACGAGTGAAATGCACTATTAAACTTCTAGGGTAGGGCAAACAGTCACGCGATTAGATCATTTTATATTATGGTTAATTTAAGAATTCAGTAAAATTCTATCACATTTGCTCAATTTACGTCGCTCCTATTTCAGATAGCGTATTGGGCTAAGCGGTATCTCAAAGCGCATGAAATGGCGAGTAAAATGCAATACTAAACTTCTAGGATAAGGCAAACAGAGACCCGATTAGATTATTTTATATTACGGTTAATATAAGAATTCAGCGTAATTCTATCACATTTGTTCAACTTACGTCGCTCCTAATTTAGATAGCGTACTGGGCTAGGCGGCATCTTAAAGCGCGTGGAATGGCGAGTAAAATGCACTGCTAAACTTCTATGATAGGGCAATCAGAGACCCGATTAGATCATTTTATATTTTGTTTAATATAAGATTTCAGGGAAATTCTATCACATTTGTTCAATTTACGTCGCTCCTATTTCAGATAACGTATTGGGCTAAGCGGCATCTCAAGGCGCATGAAATGGCGAATGAAATGCGCTATTAAACTTCTAGGCTAGGGCGAACAGCGACCCGATTAGATCATTTTACATTAAGGTTAATATAAGTATTCAGCGAGATTCTATCACACTTGTTCAAGTTACGTCGCTTCTATTTCAGAAGGCGTACTGAGCTAGGCGGCATCTTAAAGCGCGTGGAATGGCGAGTAAAATGCACTATTAACCTTCGATGATAGGGCAATCAGAGACCAGATTAGATCATTATATACTTTGGTTAATATAAGAATTCAGCGAAATTCTATCACATTTGTTCAATTTACGTCGCTCCTATTTCAGATAGCGTATTGGGCTAAGCGGCATCTCAAAGCGCATGAAATGGCGAGCAAAATGCACTATTAAACTTCTAGGGTAGGGCAATCAGTGACCCGATTAGATCATTTTATATTATAGTTAATTTAAGAATTCAGCGAAATTCTATCACATTTGTTCAATTTACGTCGCTCCTATTTCGGATAGCGTATTGGGCTATGCTGTATCTCGAAGCGCATGAAATGGCGAGTAAAATGCAATACTAAACTTCTAGGATAAGGCAAACAGAGACTCGATTAGATCATTTTATATTACGGTTAATATAAGAATTCAGCGTACTTCTATCACATTTGTTCAACTTACGTCGCTCCTAATTTAGATAGCGTACTGGGCTAGGCGGCATCTTAAAGCGCGTGGAATGGCGAGTAAAATGCACTGCTAAACTTCTATGATAGGGCAATCAGAGACCCGATTAGATCATTTTACATTATGGTTCTTAAAAGAATTCAGCGAAATTCTATCACATTTGTTCAACGTACGTCGCTCCTATTTCAGATAGCGTATTGGGATAAGCGGCATCTTAAAGCGCGTGGAATGGCGAGTAAAATGCACTATTAAACTTCTAGGATAAGGCAAACAGAGACCCGATTAGATCATTATATATTACGGTTAATATAAGAATGCGGCGTAATACTTTCCCATTTGTTCAATTTACGTCGCTGCTATTCCAGATAGCTTATTGTGCTTAGCGGCATCTCAAAGCGCATGAAATGACGAGTGAAATGCACTATTAAACTTCTTGGGTAGGGCAAACAGAGACCCGATTAGATCATTTTATATTAAGGTTACTTTAAGAATTCAGCGAAATTCTATCACATTTGTTCAATTTACGTCGCTTCTATTACAGATAGCTTATTGGGCTTAGCGTCATCTCAAAGAAATGACGAGTGAAATGCACTATTAAACTTCTAGGGTAGGGCAAACAGAGACCCGATTAGGTCATTTTATATTATGGTTAATTTAAGAATTCAGCAAAATTCTATCACATTCGTTCAATTTACGTCGTTCCTATTTCAGATAGCGTCCTGGGCTAAGCGGCATCTAAAAGCGCATGAAATGGCGGGTATAATGCACTATTATACTTCTAGGATGAGGCAAACAGAGACCCGATTAGATCATTTTATATTACGGTTAATATAAGAATTCAGCGTAATTCTATCACATTTGTTCAACTTACGTCGTTCCTATTTCAGATAGCATACTGGGCTAGGCGGCATCTTAAAGCGCGTGGAATGGCGAGTAAAATGCACTATTAAACATCTATGATAGGGAAATCAGAGACCCGATTAGATCATTTTATATATTGGTTAATATAAGAATTCAACGAAATTCTATCACATTTGTAAAATTTACGTCGCTCCTATTACAGATAGCTTATTGGGCTTAGCGGCATCTCAAAGCGCATGAAATATCGAGTGAAATGCACTATTAAACTTCTAGGGTAGGGCAAACAGAGACCCGATGAGATCATTTGATATTATGGTTAAGTTAAGAATTCAGCAAAATTCTATCACATTTGTTCAATGTACGTCGCACCTATTTCGGATAGCGTACTGGGCTAGGCGGCACCCTAAAGCGCGTGGAGTGGCGAGTAAAATGCACTATTAATCTTCTATGATAGGGCAATCAGAGACCCGATTAGATCATTTTATATTTTGATTAATATAAGAATTCAGCGAAATTCTATCACATTTGTTCAATTTACGTCGCTCATATTTCAGATAGCGTATTGGGCTAAGCGGCATCTCAAAGCGCATGAAATGGCGAGCAAAATGCACTATTAAACTTCTAGGGTAGGGCAATCAGTGACCCGATTAGATCATTTTATATTATAGTTAATTTAAGAATTCAGCGAAATTCTATCACATTTGTTCAATTTACGTCGCTCCTATTTCGGATAGCGTATTGGGCTATGCTGTATCTCAAAGCGCATGAAATGGCGAGTAAAATGCAATACTAAACTTCTAGGATAAGGCAAACAGAGACCCGATTAGATCATTTTATATTACGGTTAATATAAGAATTCAGCGTACTTCTATCACATTTGTTCAACTTACGTCGCTCCTAATTTAGATAGCGTACTGGGCTAGGCGGCATCTTAAAGCGCGTGGAATGGCGAGTAAAATGCACTGCTAAACTTCTATGATAGGGCAATCAGAGACCCGATTAGATCATTTTACATTATGGTTCTTAAAAGAATTCAGCGAAATTCTATCACATTTGTTCAACGTACGTCGCTCCTATTTCAGATAGCGTATTGGGATAAGCGGCATCTTAAAGCGCGTGGAATGGCGAGTAAAATGCACTATTAAACTTCTAGGATAAGGCAAACAGAGACCCGATTAGATCATTATATATTACGGTTAATATAAGAATGCGGCGTAATACTTTCCCATTTGTTCAATTTACGTCGCTGCTATTCCAGATAGCTTATTGTGCTTAGCGGCATCTCAAAGCGCATGAAATGACGAGTGAAATGCACTATTAAACTTCTTGGGTAGGGCAAACAGAGACCCGATTAGATCATTTTATATTAAGGTTACTTTAAGAATTCAGCGAAATTCTATCACATTTGTTCAATTTACGTCGCTCCTATTTCAAATAGCTTATTGGGCGAATCGGCGTCTCAAAGCGCATGAAATGACGAGTGAAATGCACTATTAAACTTCAAGGGTAGGGCAAACAGAGACCCGATTAGATCATTTGATATTATGGTTAATTTAAGAATTCAGCGACATTCTATCACATTTGTTCAATTTACGTCGCTCCTATTTCAGATAGCGTATTGGGATAAGCGGCATCTCAAAGCGCATGAAATGACGAGTGAAATGCACTATTAAACTTCTTGGGTAGGGCAAACAGAGACCCGATTAGATCATTTTATATTAAGGTTACTTTAAGAATTCAGCGAAATTCTATCACATTTGTTCAATTTACGTCGCTCCTATTTCAAATAGCTTATTGGGCGAATCGGCGTCTCAAAGCGCATGAAATGACGAGTGAAATGCACTATTAAACTTCAAGGGTAGGGCAAACAGAGACCCGATTAGATCATTTGATATTATGGTTAATTTAAGAATTCAGCGACATTCTATCACATTTGTTCAATTTACGTCGCTCCTATTTCAGATAGCGTATTGGGATAAGCGGCATCTCAAAGCGCATGAAATGGCGAGTAAAATGCACTATTAAACTTCTAGGGTAGGGCGAACAGAGACACGATTAGATCATTTTACATTAAGGTTAATATAAGTATTCAGCGAGATTCTATCACATTTGTTCAATTTACGTCGCTCCTATTTCAGACAGCGTACTGGGCTAGGCGGCATCTTAAAGCGTGTGGAATGGCGAGTAAAATGCACTATTAACCTTCTATGATAGGGCAATCAGAGACCAGACTAGATCATTTTATACCTTGGTTAATATAAGAATTCAGCGAAATTCTATCACATTTGTTCAATTTACGTCGCTACTATTTCAGACAGCTTATTGGGCTTAGCGGCATCTCAAAGCGCATGAAATGGCGAACAAAATGCACTATTAAACTTCTAGGCTAGGGCGAACAGAGACCAGATTAGATCATTTTATATTTTGGTTAATATAAGAATTCTGCGAAATTCTATCACATTTGTTCAACTTACGTCGCTCCTATTTCAGATAGCGTACTGGGCTAGGCGGCATCTTAAAGCGCGTGGAATGGCGAGTAAAATGCACTACTAAACTTCTATGATAGGGCAATCAGAGTCCCGATTAGATCATTTTATATTTTGGTTAATATAAGAATTCAGCGAAATTCTATCACATTTGTTCAATTTACGACGCTCCTATTACAGATAGCTTATTGTGCTTAGCGGCATCTCTAAGCGCATGAAGTGACGAGTGAAATGCACTATTAAGCTTCTAGGGTAGGGCAAACAGAGACCCGATTATATCATTTTACATTATGGTTAATGTAAGAATTCAGCGAAATTCTATCACATTTGTTCAATTTACGTCGCTCCTATTTCAGATAGCTTATTGGGCTAAGCGGCATGTCAAAGCGCATGAAATGACGAGCGAAATGCACTGTTAAACTTCTATGATAGGGCAATCAGAGACCCGATTAGATCATTTATATTTTGTTTAATATAAGATTTCAGGGAAATTCTATCACATTTGTTCAATTTACGTCGCTCCTATTTCAGATAGCTTATTGGGCTAAGCGGCATCTGAAGGCGCATGAAATGGCGAGTAAAATGCACTATTAAACTTCAATGATAGGGCAATCAGAGACCCGATTAGATCATTTTATTTTTTGGATAATATAAGAATTCAACGAAATTCTATCACATTTGTTCAATTTACGTCGCTTCTATTACAGATAGCTTATTGGGCTTAGCGGCATCTCAAAGCGCATGAAATGACGAGTGAAATGCACTATTAAACTTCTAGGGTAGGGCAAACAGAGACCCGATTAGGTTATTTTATATTATGGTCAATTTAAGAATTCAGCGAAATTCTATCACATTTGTTCAATTTACGTCGCTCCTATTACAGGTAGCTTATTCGGCTCAGCGGCATCTCAAAGCGCATGAAATGACGAGTGAAATGCACTATTAAACTTCTAGGCTAGGGCGAACAGAGACCCGAGCAGATCATTTTACATTATGGTTAATAAAAGAATTCAGCGTAATTCTATCACATTTGTTCAACTTACGTCGTTCCTATTTCAGATAGCGTACTGGGCTAGGCGGCATCTTAAAGCGCGTGGAATGGCGAGTAAAATGCACTATTAAACATCTATGATAGGGCAATCAGAGACCCGATTAGATCATTTTATATATTGGTTAATATAAGAATTCAACGAAATTCTATCACATTTGTAAAATTTACGTCGCTCCT
The DNA here is from genome assembly GCA_916610135.2 of Macropis europaea. NCBI lineage: Eukaryota > Metazoa > Arthropoda > Insecta > Hymenoptera > Melittidae > Macropis > Macropis europaea. The sequence goes on from CAKAJE020000807.1 coordinate 12,452, forward strand.
ATTACAGATAGCTTATTGGGCTTAGCGGCATCTCAAAGCGCATGAAATATCGAGTGAAATGCACTATTAAACTTCTAGGGTAGGGCAAACAGAGACCCGATGAGATCATTTGATATTATGGTTAAGTTAAGAATTCAGCAAAATTCTATCACATTTGTTCAATGTACGTCGCACCTATTTCGGATAGCGTACTGGGCTAGGCGGCACCCTAAAGCGCGTGGAGTGGCGAGTAAAATGCACTATTAAACTACTATCCTAGGGCAATCAGAGACCCGATTAGATCATTTTATATTTTGGTTAATATAAGAATTCAGTGAAATTCTATCACATTTGTTCAATTTACGTCGCTCCTATTCCAGATAGCGTATTGTGCAAAGCGGCATCTCAAAGCGTATGAAATGGCGAATAAAATGCACTATTAAAGTTCTAGGCTAGGGCGAACAGAGACCCGATTAGATCATTTTACATTAAGGTTAATAAAAGAATTCAGCGAAATTCTATCACATTTGTTCAACTAACGTCGCTCCTATTTCAGATAGCGTACTGGGCTAGGCGGCATCTTAAAGCGCGTGGAATGGCGAGTAAAGTGCACTATTAAACTTCTATGATAGGGCAATCAGAGACCCGATTAGATCATTTTATATATTGGTTAATATAAGAATTCAACGAAATTCTATCACATTTGTAAAATTTACGTCGCTCCTATTACAGATAGCTTATTGGGCTTAGCGGCATCTCAAAGCGCATGAAATATCGAGTGAAATGCACTATTAAACTTCTAGGGTAGGGCAAACAGAGACCCGATTAGATCATTTTGTACTATGGTTAATTTAAGAATTCAGCAAAATTCTATCACATTTGTTCAATTTACGTCGCTCCTATTGCAGATAGCGAACTGGGCTATGCGGCATCTTAAAGCGTTCGGAATGGCGAGTAAAATGCACTATTTAATTTCTATCCTAGGGCATTCAGAGACCCGATTAGATCATTTTATATTTTGGTTAATATAAGAATTCAGTGAAATTCTATCACATTTGTTCAATTTACGTCGCTCCTATTTCAGATAGCGTATTGGGCAAAGCGGCATCTCAAAGCGTTTGAAATGGCGAATAAAATACACTATTATAGTTCTAGGCTCGGCGAACAGAGATCCGATTAGATCATTTTACATTATGGTTAATAAAAGAATTCAGCGAAATTCTATCACATTTGTTCAACTTATATCGCTCCAATTTCAGATAGCGTATTAGGCTAAGCGGCATCTCAAAGCGCATGAAATGACGAGTAAAATGCACTATTAAAGTTCTAGGGTAGGGCAAACAGAGACCCGATTAGATCATTTTATATTATGGTTAATTTAAGGATTGAGCGAAATTCTATCACATTCGTTCAATTTACGTCGCTCCTATTTCAGATAGCGTACTGGACTAGGCGGCATCTTAAAGCGCGTGGAATGGCGAGTAAAATGCACTATTAACCTTCGATGATAGGGCAATCAGAGACACGATTAGATCATTTTATATTTTGGTTAATATAAGAATTCAACGAAATTCTATCACATTTGTAAAATTTACGTCGCTCCTATTACAGATAGTTTATTGGGCTTAGCGGCATCTCAAAGCACATGCAATGGCGAGTAAAATGCACTATTAAACTTCTACGGTAGGGCAAACAGAGACCCGATTAGATCATTTTATATTATGGTTAATTTAAGAATTCAGTGAAATTCTATCACATTTGTTCAATTTACGTCGTTCCTATTTCAGATAGCGTCGTAGGCTAAGCGGCATCTCAAAGCGCATAAAATGGCGAATAAAATGCACTATTAAACTACTAGGCTAGGGCGAACAGAGACCCGATTAGATCATTTTATATTACGGTTAATATAAGAATTCAGCGTAATTCTATCACATTTGTTCAACTTACGTCGTTCCTATTTCAGATAGCGTACTGGCTAGGCGGCATCTTAAAGCGCGTGGAATGGCGAGTAAAGTGCACTATTAAACTTCTATGATAGGGCAATCAGAGACCCGATTAGATCATTTTATATATTGGTTAATATAAGAATTCAACGAAATTCTATCACATTTGTAAAATTTACGTCGCTCCTATTACAGATAGCTTATTGGGCTTAGCGGCATCTCAAAGCGCATGGAATGACGAGTGAAATGCACTATTAAACTTCTAGGGTAGGGCAAACAGTCACGCGATTAGATCATTTTATATTATGGTTAATTTAAGAATTCAGCAAAATTCTATCACATTTACTCAATTTACGTCGCTCCTATTTCAGATAGCGTATTGGGCTAAGCGGTACCTCAAAGCGCATGAAATGGCGAGTAAAATGCAATACTAATCTTCTAGGATAAGGCAAACAGAGACCCGATTAGATTATTTTATATTACGGTTAATATAAGAATTCAGCGTAATTCTATCACATTTGTTCAACTTACGTCGCTCCTAATTTAGATAGCGTACTGGGCTAGGCGGCATCTTAAAGCGCGTGGAATGGCGAGTAAAATGCACTGCTAAACTTCTATGATAGGGCAATCAGAGACCCGATTAGATCATTTTATATTTTGTTTAATATAAGATTTCAGGGAAATTCTATCACATTTGTTCAATTTACGTCGCTCCTATTTCAGATAGCGTATTGGGCTAAGCGGCATCTCAAGGCGCATGAAATGGCGAATCAAATGCGGTATTAAACTTCTAGGCTAGGGCGAACAGAGACCCGATAAGATCGTTTTACATTAAGGTTAATATAAGTATTCAGCGAGATTCTATCACACTTGTTCAAGTTACGTCGTTCCTATTTCAGATAGCGTCCTGGGCTAAGCGGCATCTAAAAGCGCATGAAATGGCGAGTATAATGCACTATTATACTTCTAGGGTAGGGACAACAGAGACCCGATTAGGTCATTTTATATTATGGTTAATTTAAGAATTCAGCAAAATTCTATCACATTTGTTCAATTTACGTCGTTCCTATTTCAGATAGCGTCCTGGGCTAAGCGGCATCTAAAAGCGCATGAAATGGCGAGTATAATGCACTATTATACTTCTAGGATGAGGCAAACAGAGACCCGATTAGATCATTTTATATTACGGTTAATATAAGAATTCAGCGTAATTCTATCACATTTGTTCAATTTACGTCGCTCCTATTACAGATAGCTTATTGGGCTTAGCGGCATCTCAAAGCGCATGAAATATCGAGTGAAATGCACTATTAAACTTCTAGGGTAGGGCAAACAGAGACCCGATTAGATCATTTTGTACTATGGTTAATTTAAGAATTCAGCAAAATTCTATCACATTTGTTCAATTTACGTCGCTCCTATTGCAGATAGCGAACTGGGCTATGCGGCATCTTAAAGCGTTCGGAATGGCGAGTAAAATGCACTATTTAATTTCTATCCTAGGGCATTCAGAGACCCGATTAGATCATTTTATATTTTGGTTAATATAAGAATTCAGTGAAATTCTATCACATTTGTTCAATTTACGTCGCTCCTATTTCAGATAGCGTATTGGGCAAAGCGGCATCTCAAAGCGTTTGAAATGGCGAATAAAATACACTATTATAGTTCTAGGCTCGGCGAACAGAGATCCGATTAGATCATTTTACATTATGGTTAATAAAAGAATTCAGCGAAATTCTATCACATTTGTTCAACTTATATCGCTCCAATTTCAGATAGCGTATTAGGCTAAGCGGCATCTCAAAGCGCATGAAATGACGAGTAAAATGCACTATTAAAGTTCTAGGGTAGGGCAAACAGAGACCCGATTAGATCATTTTATATTATGGTTAATTTAAGGATTGAGCGAAATTCTATCACATTCGTTCAATTTACGTCGCTCCTATTTCAGATAGCGTACTGGACTAGGCGGCATCTTAAAGCGCGTGGAATGGCGAGTAAAATGCACTATTAAACTTCGATGATAGGGCAATCAGAGACACGATTAGATCATTTTATATTTTGGTTAATATAAGAATTCAACGAAATTCTATCACATTTGTAAAATTTACGTCGCTCCTATTACAGATAGCTTATTGGGCTTAGCGGCATCTCAAAGCACATGCAATGGCGAGTAAAATGCACTATTAAACTTCTACGGTAGGGCAAACAGAGACCCGATTAGATCATTTTATATTATGGTTAATTTAAGAATTCAGTGAAATTCTATCACATTTGTTCAATTTACGTCGTTCCTATTTCAGATAGCGTCGTAGGCTAAGCGGCATCTAAAAGCGCATGAAATGGCGAATAAAATGCACTATTAAACTTCTAGGCTAGGGCGAACAGAGACCCGATTAGATCATTTTATATTATGGTTAATATAAGATTTCAGGGAGATTCTATCACATCTGTTCAATTTACGTCGCTCCTATTTCAGATAGCGTATTCGGCTAAGCGGCATCTCAAAGCGCATAAAATGGCGAATAAAATGCACTATTAAACTACTAGGCTAGGGCGAACAGAGACCCGATTAGATCATTTTATATTTTGGTTAATATAAGAATTCTGCGAAATTCTATCACATTTGTTCAATTTACGTCGCTCCTATTTCAGATAGCTTATTGGGCTTAGCGGCATCTCAATCCGCATGAAATGACGAGTATAATGCACTATTAAACTTCTAGGATAAGGCAAACAGAGACCCGATTAGATCATTTTACATTAAGGTTAATATAAGAATTCAACGAAATTCTATCACATTTGTTCAATTTACGTCGCTTCTATTACAGATGGCTTATTGGGCTTAGCGGCATCTCAAAGCGCAAGAAATGACGAGTGAAATGCACTATTAAACTTCTAGGGTAGGGCAAACAGAGACCCGATTAGGTCATTTTATATTATGGTTAATTTAAGAATTCAGCAAAATTCTATCACATTTGTTCAATTTACGTCGTTCCTATTTCAGATAGCGTACTGGGCTAAGCGGCATCTAAAAGCGCATGGAATGGCGAGTATAATGCACTATTATACTTCTAGGATAAGGCAAACAGAGACCCGATTAGATGATTTTATATTACGGTTAATATAAGAATGCAGCGTGATTCTATCACATTTGTTCAAGTTACGTCGCTCCTATTTCAGATAGTGTACTGGGCTAGGCGGCATCTTAAAGCGCGTGGAATGGCGAGTGAAATGCACTATTAAACTTCTATGATAGGGCAATCAGAGACCCGATTAGATCATTTTATATTTTGGTTAATATAAGAATTCAACGAAATTCTATCACATTTGTTAAATTTCCGTCGCTCCTATTACAGATAGCTTATTGGGCTTAGCGGCATCTCAAAGCGCATGAAATGACGAGTGAAATGCACTATTAAACTTCTAGGGTAGGGCAAACAGAGACCCGATTAGATCATTTTATATTATGGTTAATTAAGAATTCAGCAAAATTCTATCACATTTGCTCAATTTACGTCGCTCCTATTTCAGATAGCGTTCTGGGCTAGGCGGCATCTTAAAGCGCGTGGAATGGCGAGTAAAATGCACTATTAAAATTCTATGATAGGGCAATCAGAGACCCGATTAGATCATTTTATATTATGGTTAATTTAAGAATTCAGTGAAATTCTATCACATTTGTTCAACTTACGTCGCTCCTATTTCAGATAGCGTATTGGGCTAAGCGGCATCTCAAAGCGCATGAAATGGCGAGTGAAACGCACTATTAGCCATCTATGGTAGGGCGAACAGAGACCCCGATTGCATCATTTTACATTAAGGTTAATATAAGAATTCACGGGAATTCTATCACATTTGTTCAATTTACGTCGCTCCTATTCCAGACAGCGTACTGGGCTAAGCGGCACCTCAAAGCGCATGAAATGGCGAGTAAAATGCGCTATTAAACTTCTAGGATAAGGCAAACAGAGACCCGATTAGATCATTTTATATTACGGTTAATATAAGAATTCAGCGTAATTCTATCACATTTGTTCAAGTTACGTCGCTCCTATTTCAGACAGCGTACTGGACTAGGCGGCATCTTAAAGCGCGTGGAATGGCGAGTAAAATGCACTATTAACCTTCTATGATAGGGCAATCAGAGACCAGATTAGATCATTTTATACTTTGGTTAATATAAGAATTCAGCGAAATTCTATCACATTTGTTCAATTTACGTCGCTCCTATTTCAGATAGCGTATTGGGCTAAGCGGCATCTCAAAGCGCATGAAATGACGAGTGAAATGCACTATCAAACTTCTAGGGTAGGGCAAACAGGGGACCCGATTAGATCATTTTATATTATGGTTAATTTAAGAATTCAGCAAAATTCTCTCACATTTGTTCAATTTACGTCGTTCCTATTTCAGATAGCGTCCTGGTCTAAGCGGCATCTAAAAGCGCATGAAATGGCGAGTATAATGCACTATTATACTTCTAGGATAAGGCAAACAGAGACCCGATTAGATCATTTTATATTACGGTTAATATAAGAATGCAGCGTGATTCTATCACATTTGTTCAAGTTACGTCGCTCCTATTTCAGATTGCGTACTGGCTAGGCGGCATCTTAAAGCGCGTGGAATGGCGAGTAAATGCACTATTAAACTTCGATGATAGGGCGAACAGAGACCCGATTAGATCATTTTATATTATGGTGAATATAAGATTTCAGGGAGATTCTATCACATCTGTTCAATTTACGTCGCTCCTATTTCAGATAGCGTATTCGGCTAAGCGGCATCTCAAAGCGCATAAAATGGCGAATAAAATGCACTATTAAACTACTAGGCTAGGGCGAACAGAGACCCGATTAGATCATTTTATATTACGGTTAATATAAGAATTCAGCGTAATTCTATCACATTTGTTCAACTTACGTCGTTCCTATTTCAGATAGCGTACTGGGCTAGGCGGCATCTTAAAGCGCGTGGAATGGCGAGTAAAGTGCACTATTAAGCTTCTATGATAGGGCAATCAGAGACCCGATTAGATCATTTTATATATTGGTTAATATAAGAATTCAACGAAATTCTATCACATTTGTAAAATTTACGTCGCTCCTATTACAGATAGCTTATTGGGCTTAGCGGCATCTCAAAAGCGCATGGAATGACGAGTGAAATGCACTATTAAACTTCTAGGGTTGGGCAAACAGTCACGCGATTAGATCATTTATATTATGGTTAATTTAAGAATTCAGCAAAATTCTATCACATTTACTCAATTTACGTCGCTCCTATTTCAGATAGCGTATTGGGCTAAGCGGTACCTCAAAGCGCATGAAATGGCGAGTAAAATGCAATACTAATCTTCTAGGATAAGGCAAACAGAGACCCGATTAGATTATGTTATATTACGGTTAATATAAGAATTCAGCGTAATTCTATCACATTTGTTCAACTTACGTCGCTCCTAATTTAGATAGCGTACTGGGCTAGGCGGCATCTTAAAGCGCGTGGAATGGCGAGTAAAATGCACTGCTAAACTTCTATGATAGGGCAATCAGAGACCCGATTAGATCATTTTATATTTTGTTTAATATAAGATTTCAGGGAAATTCTATCACATTTGTTCAATTTACGTCGCTCCTATTTCAGATAGCGTATTGGGCTAAGCGGCATCTCAAGGCGCATGAAATGGCGAATCAAATGCGGTATTAAACTTCTAGGCTAGGGCGAACAGAGACCCGATAAGATCGTTTTACATTAAGGTTAATATAAGTATTCAGCGAGATTCTATCACACTTGTTCAAGTTACGTCGTTCCTATTTCAGATAGCGTCCTGGGCTAAGCGGCATCTAAAAGCGCATGAAATGGCGAGTATAATGCACTATTATACTTCTAGGGTAGGGACAACAGAGACCCGATTAGGTCATTTTATATTATGGTTAATTTAAGAATTCAGCAAAATTCTATCACATTTGTTCAATTTACGTCGTTCCTATTTCAGATAGCGTCCTGGGCTAAGCGGCATCTAAAAGCGCATGAAATGGCGAGTATAATGCACTATTATACTTCTAGGATGAGGCAAACAGAGACCCGATTAGATCATTTTATATTACGGTTAATATAAGAATTCAGCGTAATTCTATCACATTTGTTCAATTTACGTCGCTCCTATTACAGATAGCTTATTGGGCTTAGCGGCATCTCAAAGCGCATGAAATATCGAGTGAAATGCACTATTAAACTTCTAGGGTAGGGCAAACAGAGACCCGACTAGATCATTTGATATTATGGTTAATTTAAGAATTCAGCAAAATTCTATCACATTTGCTCAATTTACGTCGCTCCTATTTCAGATAGCGTACTGGGCTAGGCGGCATCTTAAAGCGCGTGGAATGGCGATTAAAATACACTATTAAAATTCTATGATAGGGCAATCAGAGACCCGATTAGATCATTTTATATTATGGTTAATTTAAGAATTCAGCAAAATTCTATCACATTTGTTCAATTTCCGTCGCTCCTATTTCAGATAGCGTACTGGGCTAGGCGGCATGTTAAAGCGGGTGGAATGGCGAGTAGAATGCACTATTAAAATTCTATGATAGGGCAATCAGAGACACGATTAGATCATTTTATATTTTGGTTAATATAAGAATTCAACGAAATTCTATCACATTTGTAAAATTTACGTCGCTCCTATTACAGATAGCTTATTGGGCTTAGCGGCATCTCAAAGCACATGCAATGGCGAGTAAAATGCACTATTAAACTTCTAGGCTAGGGCGAACAGAGACCCGATTAGATCATATATATTATGGTTAATATAAGATTTCAGGGAGATTCTATCACATCTGTTCAATTTACGTCGCTCCTATTTCAGATAGCGTATTCGGCTAAGCGGCATCTCAAAGCGCATAAAATGGCGAATAAAATGCACTATTAAACTACTAGGCTGGGGCGAACAGAGACCCGATTAGATCATTTTATATTTTGCTTAATATAAGAATTCTGCGAAATTCTATCACATTTGTTCAATTTACGTCGCTCCTATTTCAGATAGCTTATTGGGCTTAGCGGCATCTCAATCCGCATGAAATGACGAGTATAATGCACTATTAAACTTCTAGGATAAGGCAAACAGAGACCCGATTAGATCATTTTACATTAAGGTTAATATAAGAATTCAACGAAATTCTATCACATTTGTTCAATTTACGTCGCTTCTATTACAGATGGCTTATTGGGCTTAGCGGCATCTCAAAGCGCAAGAAATGACGAGTGAAATGCACTATTAAACTTCTAGGGTAGGGCAAACAGAGACCCGATTAGGTCATTTTATATTATGGTTAATTTAAGAATTCAGCAAAATTCTATCACATTTGTTCAATTTACGTCGTTCCTATTTCAGATAGCGTACTGGGCTAAGCGGCATCTAAAAGCGCATGGAATGGCGAGTATAATGCACTATTATACTTCTAGGATAAGGCAAACAGAGACCCGATTAGATGATTTTATATTACGGTTAATATAAGAATGCAGCGTGATTCTATCACATTTGTTCAAGTTACGTCGCTCCTATTTCAGATAGTGTACTGGGCTAGGCGGCATCTTAAAGCGCGTGGAATGGCGAGTGAAATGCACTATTAAACTTCTATGATAGGGCAATCAGAGACCCGATTAGATCATTTTATATTTTGGTTAATATAAGAATTCAACGAAATTCTATCACATTTGTAAAATTTCCGTCGCTCCTATTACAGATAGCTTATTGGGCTTAGCGGAATCTTAAAGCGCATGAAATGACGAGTGAAATGCACTATTAAACTTCTAGGGTAGGGCAAACAGAGACCCGATTAGATCATTTTATATTATGGTTAATTTAAGAATTCAGCAAAATTCTATCACATTTGCTCAATTTACGTCGCTCCTATTTCAGATAGCGTTCTGGGCTAGGCGGCATCTTAAAGCGCGTGGAATGGCGAGTAAAATTGCACTATTAAAATTCTATGATAGGGCAATCAGAGACCCGATTAGATCATTTTATATTATGGTTAATTTAAGAATTCAGTGAAATTCTATCACATTTGTTCAACTTACGTCGCTCCTATTTCAGATAGCGTATTGGGCTAAGCGGCATCTCAAAGCGCATGAAATGGCGAGTGAAACGCACTATTAGCCATCTATGGTAGGGCGAACAGAGACCCGATTGCATCATTTTACATTAAGGTTAATATAAGAATTCACGGGAATTCTATCACATTTGTTCAATTTACGTCGCTCCTATTCCAGACAGCGTACTGGGCTAAGCGGCACCTCAAAGCGCATGAAATGGCGAGTAAAATGCGCTATTAAACTTCTAGGATAAGGCAAACAGAGACCCGATTAGATCATTTTATATTACGGTTAATATAAGAATTCAGCGTAATTCTATCACATTTGTTCAAGTTACGTCGCTCCTATTTCAGACAGCGTACTGGACTAGGCGGCATCTTAAAGCGCGTGGAATGGCGAGTAAAATGCACTATTAACCTTCTATGATAGGGCAATCAGAGACCAGATTAGATCATTTTATACTTTGGTTAATATAAGAATTCAGCGAAATTCTATCACATTTGTTCAATTTACGTCGCTCCTATTTCAGATAGCGTATTGGGCTAAGCGGCATCTCAAAGCGCATGAAATGACGAGTGAAATGCACTATCAAACTTCTAGGGTAGGGCAAACAGGGACCCGATTAGATCATTTTATATTATGGTTAATTTAAGAATTCAGCAAAATTCTCTCACATTTGTTCAATTTACGTCGTTCCTATTTCAGATAGCGTCCTGGTCTAAGCGGCATCTAAAAGCGCATGAAATGACGAGTATAATGCACTATTATACTTCTAGGATAAGGCAAACAGAGACCCGATTAGATCATTTTATATTACGGTTAATATAAGAATGCAGCGTGATTCTATCACATTTGTTCAAGTTACGTCGCTCCTATTTCAGATTGCGTACTGGGCTAGGCGGCATCTTAAAGCGCGTGGAATGGCGAGTAAAATGCACTATTAAACTTCGATGATAGGGCGAACAGAGACCCGATTAGATCATTTTATATTATGGTGAATATAAGATTTCAGGGAGATTCTATCACATCTGTTCAATTTACGTCGCTCCTATTTCAGATAGCGTATTCGGCTAAGCGGCATCTCAAAGCGCATAAAATGGCGAATAAAATGCACTATTAAACTACTAGGCTAGGGCGAACAGAGACCCGATTAGATCATTTTATATTACGGTTAATATAAGAATTCAGCGTAATTCTATCACATTTGTTCAACTTACGTCGTTCCTATTTCAGATAGCGTACTGGGCTAGGCGGCATCTTAAAGCGCGTGGAATGGCGAGTAAAGTGCACTATTAAACTTCTATGATAGGGCAATCAGAGACCCGATTAGATCATTTTATATATTGGTTAATATAAGAATTCAACGAAATTCTATCACATTTGTAAAATTTACGTCGCTCCTATTACAGATAGCTTATTGGGCTTAGCGGCATCTCAAAGCGCATGGAATGACGAGTGAAATGCACTATTAAACTTCTAGGGTAGGGCAAACAGTCACGCGATTAGATCATTTTATATTATGGTTAATTTAAGAATTCAGCAAAATTCTATCACATTTACTCAATTTACGTCGCTCCTATTTCAGATAGCGTATTGGGCTAAGCGGTACCTCAAAGCGCATGAAATGGCGAGTAAAATGCAATACTAATCTTCTAGGATAAGGCAAACAGAGACCGATTAGATTATTTTATATTACGGTTAATATAAGAATTCAGCGTAATTCTATCACATTTGTTCAACTTACGTCGCTCCTAATTTAGATAGCGTACTGGGCTAGGCGGCATCTTAAAGCGCGTGGAATGGCGAGTAAAATGCACTGCTAAACTTCTATGATAGGGCAATCAGAGACCCGATTAGATCATTTTATATTTTGTTTAATATAAGATTTCAGGGAAATTCTATCACATTTGTTCAATTTACGTCGCTCCTATTTCAGATAGCGTATTGGGCTAAGCGGCATCTCAAGGCGCATGAAATGGCGAATCAAATGCGGTATTAAACTTCTAGGCTAGGGCGAACAGAGACCCGATAAGATCGTTTTACATTAAGGTTAATATAAGTATTCAGCGAGATTCTATCACACTTGTTCAAGTTACGTCGTTCCTATTTCAGATAGCGTCCTGGGCTAAGCGGCATCTAAAAGCGCATGAAATGGCGAGTATAATGCACTATTATACTTCTAGGGTAGGGACAACAGAGACCCGATTAGGTCATTTTATATTATGGTTAATTTAAGAATTCAGCAAAATTCTATCACATTTGTTCAATTTACGTCGTTCCTATTTCAGATAGCGTCCTGGGCTAAGCGGCATCTAAAAGCGCATGAAATGGCGAGTATAATGCACTATTATACTTCTAGGATGAGGCAAACAGAGACCCGATTAGATCATTTTATATTACGGTTAATATAAGAATTCAGCGTAATTCTATCACATTTGTTCAATTTACGTCGCTCCTATTACAGATAGCTTATTGGGCTTAGCGGCATCTCAAAGCGCATGAAATATCGAGTGAAATGCACTATTAAACTTCTAGGGTAGGGCAAACAGAGACCCGACTAGATCATTTGATATTATGGTTAATTTAAGAATTCAGCAAAATTCTATCACATTTGCTCAATTTACGTCGCTCCTATTTCAGATAGCGTACTGGGCTAGGCGGCATCTTAAAGCGCGTGGAATGGCGATTAAAATACACTATTAAAATTCTATGATAGGGCAATCAGAGACCCGATTAGATCATTTTATATTATGGTTAATTTAAGAATTCAGCAAAATTCTATCACATTTGTTCAATTTCCGTCGCTCCTATTTCAGATAGCGTACTGGGCTAGGCGGCATGTTAAAGCGGGTGGAATGGCGAGTAGAATGCACTATTAAAATTCTATGATAGGGCAATCAGAGACCCGATTAGATCATTTTATATTTTGGTTAATATAAGAATTCAGAGAAATTCTATCACATTTGTTCAATTTGCGTCGCTCCTATTACAAATAGCTTATTGGGCTCAGCGGCATCTCAAAGCGCATGAAATGACGAGTGAAATGCACTATTAAGCTTCTAGGCTAGGGCGAACAGAGACCCGAGCAGATCATTTTACATTATGGTTAATAAAAGAATTCAGCGAAATTCTATCACATTTGTTCAACTTACGTCGCTCCTATTTCAGATAGCGTATTGGGCTAAGCGGCATCGCAAAGCGCATGAAATGGCGAGTGAAATGCACCATTAGACTTCTATGGTAGGGCGAACAGAGACCCGATTAGATCATTTTATATTTTGGTTAATATAAGAATTCAGTGAAATTCTATCACATTTGTTCAATTTACGTCGCTCCTATTTCAAATAGCGTATTGGGCTCAGCGGCATCTCAAAGCGCATGAAATGGCGAGCAAAATGCAATATTAAACTTCTAGGGTAGGGCAAACAGAGACCCGATTAGATCATTTTATGTTATGGTTAATTTAAGAGTTCAGCGAAATTCTATCACATTTGTTCAACTTACGTCGCTCCTATTTCAAATAGCGTATTGAGCTAAGCGGCATCTCAAAGCGCATGAAATGGCGAGCAAAATGCACTATCAAACTTCTAGGGTAGAGCAAACAGAGACCCGATTAGATCATTTTGTACTATGGTTAATTTAAGAATTCAGCAAAATTCTATCACATTTGTTCAATTTACGTCGCTCCTATTGCAGATAGCGAACTGGGCTATGCGGCATCTTAAAGCGTTCGGAATGGCGAGTAAAATGCACTATTTAATTTCTATCCTAGGGCATTCAGAGACCCGATTAGATCATTTTATATTTTGGTTAATATAAGAATTCAGTGAAATTCTATCACATTTGTTCAATTTACGTCGCTCCTATTTCAGATAGCGTATTGGGCAAAGCGGCATCTCAAAGCGTTTGAAATGGCGAATAAAATACACTATTATAGTTCTAGGCTCGGCGAACAGAGATCCGATTAGATCATTTTACATTATGGTTAATAAAGAATTCAGCGAAATTCTATCACATTTGTTCAACTTATATCGCTCCAATTTCAGATAGCGTATTAGGCTAAGCGGCATCTCAAAGCGCATGAAATGACGAGTAAAATGCACTATTTAAGTTCTAGGGTAGGGCAAACAGAGACCCGATTAGATCATTTTATATTCTGGTTAATTTAAGGATTGAGCGAAATTCTATCACATTCGTTCAATTTACGTCGCTCCTATTTCAGATAGCGTACTGGACTAGGCGGCATCTTAAAGCGCGTGGAATGGCGAGTAAAATGCACTATTAAACTTCGATGATAGGGCAATCAGAGACCCGATTAGATCATTTTATATTTTGGTTAATATAAGAATTCAACGAAATTCTATCACATTTGTAAAATTTACGTCGCTCCAATTACAGATAGCTTATTGGGCTTAGCGGCATCTCAAAGCACATGCAATGGCGAGTAAAATGCACTATTAAACTTCTACGGTAGGGCAAACAGAGACCCGATTAGATCATTTTATATTATGGTTAATTTAAGAATTCAGTGAAATTCTATCACATTTGTTCAATTTACGTCGTTCCTATTTCAGATAGCGTCGTAGGCTAAGCGGCATCTAAAAGCGCATGAAATGGCGAATAAAATGCACTATTAAACTTCTAGGCTAGGGCGAACAGAGACCCGATTAGATCATTTTATATTATGGTTAATATAAGATTTCAGGGAGATTCTATCACATCTGTTCAATTTACGTCGCTCCTATTTCAGATAGCATATTCGGCTAAGCGGCATCTCAAAGCGCATAAAATGGCGAATAAAATGCACTATTAAACTACTAGGCTAGGGCGAACAGAGACCCGATTAGATCATTTTATATTTTGGTTAATATAAGAATTCTGCGAAATTCTATCACATTTGTTCAATTTACGTCGCTCCTATTTCAGATAGCTTATTGGGCTTAGCGGCATCTCAATCCGCATGAAATGACGAGTATAATGCACTATTAAACTTCTAGGATAAGGCAAACAGAGACCCGATTAGATCATTTTACATTAAGGTTAATATAAGAATTCAACGAAATTCTATCACATTTGTTCAATTTACGTCGCTTCTATTACAGATGGCTTATTGGGCTTAGCGGCATCTCAAAGCGCAAGAAATGACGAGTGAAATGCACTATTAAACTTCTAGGGTAGGGCAAACAGAGACCCGATTAGGTCATTTTATATTATGGTTAATTTAAGAATTCAGCAAAATTCTATCACATTTGTTCAATTTTCGTCGTTCCTATTTCAGATAGCGTACTGGGCTAAGCGGCATCTAAAAGCGCATGGAATGGCGAGTATAATGCACTATTATACTTCTAGGATAAGGCAAACAGAGACCCGATTAGATCATTTTATATTACGGTTAATATAAGAATGCAGCGTGATTCTATCACATTTGTTCAAGTTACGTCGCTCCTATTTCAGATAGCGTACTGGGCTAGGCGGCATCTTAAAGCGCGTGGAATGGCGAGTGAAATGCACTATTAAACTTCTATGATAGGGCAATCAGAGACCCGATTAGATCATTTTATATTTTGGTTAATATAAGAATTCAACGAAATTCTATCACATTTGTAAAATTTACGTCGCTCCTATTACAGATAGCTTATTGGGCTTAGCGGCATCTCAAAGCGCATGAAATGACGAGTGAAATGCACTATTAAACTTCTAGGGTAGGGCAAACAGAGACCCGATTAGATCATTTTATATTATGGTTAATTTAAGAATTCAGCAAAATTCTATCACATTTGCTCAATTTACGTCGCTCCTATTTCAGATAGCGTTCTGGGCTAGGCGGCATCTTAAAGCGCGTGGAATGGCGAGTAAAATGCACTATTAAAATTCTATGATAGGGCAATCAGAGACCCGATTAGATCATTTTATATTATGGTTAATTTAAGAATTCAGTGAAATTCTATCACATTTGTTCAACTTACGTCGCTCCTATTTCAGATAGCGTATTGGGCTAAGCGGCATCTCAAAGCGCATGAAATGGCGAGTGAAACGCACTATTAGACTTCTATGGTAGGGCGAACAGAGACCCGATTGCATCATTTTACATTAAGGTTAATATAAGAATTCACGGGAATTCTATCACATTTGTTCAATTTACGACGCTCCTATTCCAGACAGCGTACTGGGCTAAGCGGCACCTCAAAGCGCATGAAATGGCGAGTAAAATGCGCTATTAAACTTCTAGGATAAGGCAAACAGAGACCCGATTAGATCATTTTATATTACGGTTAATATAAGAATTCAGCGTAATTCTATCACATTTGTTCAAGTTACGTCGCTCCTATTTCAGACAGCGTACTGGACTAGGCGGCATCTTAAGGCGCGTGGAATGGCGAGTAAAATGCACTATTAACCTTCTATGATAGGGCAATCAGAGACCAGATTAGATCATTTTATACTTTGGTTAATATAAGAATTCAGCGAAATTCTATCACATTTGTTCAATTTACGTCGCTCCTATTTCAGATAGCGTATTGGGCTAAGCGGCATCTCAAAGCGCATGAAATGACGAGTGAAATGCACTATCAAACTTCTAGGGTAGGGCAAACAGGGACCCGATTAGATCATTTTATATTATGGTTAATTTAAGAATTCAGCAAAATTCTCTCACATTTGTTCAATTTACGTCGTTCCTATTTCAGATAGCGTCCTGGGCTAAGCGGCATCTAAAAGCGCATGAAATGGCGAGTATAATGCACTATTATACTTCTAGGATAAGGCAAACAGAGACCCGATTAGATCATTTTATATTACGGTTAATATAAGAATGCAGCGTGATTCTATCACATTTGTTCAAGTTACGTCGCTCCTATTTCAGATAGCGTACTGGGCTAGGCGGCATCTTAAAGCGCGTGGAATGGCGAGTAAAATGCACTATTAAACTTCGATGATAGGGCGAACAGAGACCCGATTAGATCATTTTATATTATGGTGAATATAAGATTTCAGGGAGATTCTATCACATCTGTTCAATTTACGTCGCTCCTATTTCAGATAGCGTATTCGGCTAAGCGGCATCTCAAAGCGCATAAAATGGCGAATAAAATGCACTATTAAACTACTAGGCTAGGGCGAACAGAGACCCGATTAGATCATTTTATATTACGGTTAATATAAGAATTCAGCGTAATTCTATCACATTTGTTCAACTTACGTCGTTCCTATTTCAGATAGCGTACTGTGCTAGGCGGCATCTTAAAGCGCGTGGAATGGCGAGTAAAGTGCACTATTAAACTTCTATGATAGGGCAATCAGAGACCCGATTAGATCATTTTATATATTGGTTAATATAAGAATTCAACGAAATTCTATCACATTTGTAAAATTTACGTCGCTCCTATTACAGATAGCTTATTGGGCTTAGCGGCATCTCAAAGCGCATGGAATGACGAGTGAAATGCACTATTAAACTTCTAGGGTAGGGCAAACAGTCACGCGATTAGATCATTTTATATTATGGTTAATTTAAGAATTCAGCAAAATTCTATCACATTTACTCAATTTACGTCGCTCCTATTTCAGATAGCGTATTCGGCTAAGCGGCATCTCAAAGCGCATGAAATGGCGAATAAAATGCACTATTAAACTTCTACGGTAGGGCAAACGGAGACCCGATTAGATCATTTTATATTATGGTTAATTTAAGAATTCAGTGAAATTCTATCACATTTGTTCAATTTACGTCGTTCCTATTTCAGATAGCGTCGTAGGCTAAGCGGCATCTAAAAGCGCATGAAATGGCGAATAAAATGCACTATTAAACTTCTAGGCTAGGGCGAACAGAGACCCGATTAGATCATTTTATATTATGGTTAATATAAGATTTCAGGGAGATTCTATCACATCTGTTCAATTTACGTCGCTCCTATTTCAGATAGCGTATTCGGCTAAGCGGCATCTCAAAGCGCATAAAATGGCGAATAAATGCACTATTAAACTACTAGGCTAGGGCGAACAGAGACCCGATTAGATCATTTTATATTTTGGTTAATATAAGAATTCTGCGAAATTCTATCACATTTGTTCAATTTACGTCGCTCCTATTTCAGATAGCTTATTGGGCTTAGCGGCATCTCAATCCGCATGAAATGACGAGTATAATGCACTATTAAACTTCTAGGATAAGGCAAACAGAGACCCGATTAGATCATTTTACATTAAGGTTAATATAAGAATTCAACGAAATTCTATCACATTTGTTCAATTTACGTCGCTTCTATTACAGATGGCTTATTGGGCTTAGCGGCATCTCAAAGCGCAAGAAATGACGAGTGAAATGCACTATTAAACTTCTAGGGTAGGGCAAACAGAGACCCGATTAGGTCATTTTATATTATGGTTAATTTAAGAATTCAGCAAAATTCTATCACATTTGTTCAATTTACGTCGTTCCTATTTCAGATAGCGTACTGGGCTAAGCGGCATCTAAAAGCGCATGGAATGGCGAGTATAATGCACTATTATACTTCTAGGATAAGGCAAACAGAGACCCGATTAGATGATTTTATATTACGGTTAATATAAGAATGCAGCGTGATTCTATCACATTTGTTCAAGTTACGTCGCTCCTATTTCAGATAGTGTACTGGGCTAGGCGGCATCTTAAAGCGCGTGGAATGGCGAGTGAAATGCACTATTAAACTTCTATGATAGGGCAATCAGAGACCCGATTAGATCATTTTATATTTTGGTTAATATAAGAATTCAACGAAATTCTATCACATTTGTAAAATTTCCGTCGCTCCTATTACAGATAGCTTATTGGGCTTAGCGGCATCTCAAAGCGCATGAAATGACGAGTGAAATGCACTATTAAACTTCTAGGGTAGGGCAAACAGAGACCCGATTAGATCATTTTATATTATGGTTAATTTAAGAATTCAG